>RJWK010019856.1:0-31992 GCA_004363435.1 Platanista minor | reverse complement strand
CTAGGACATGGAAGCAACCTAAGTGTCCATTGACAGATGAATGGATAAAGAAGATGTGGCACATATATACAATGGAATATTACTCGGCCATAAAAAGAAACAAAATTGAGTTATTTGTAGTGAGGTGGATAGACCTAGAGTCTGTCCTATAGAGTGAAGTAAGTCAGAAAGAGAAAAACAAATACCATATGCTAACTCATATATATGGAATCTAAAAAAAAAAAATGGTTCTAATGAACCTAGTGGCAGGACAAGAATAAAGATGCAGATGTAGAGAATGGACTTGAAGACATGGGGGCGGCGGGGAGAGGAGGCTGGGACAAAGTGATAGAGTAGCACTGACGTGTATACACTACCAAATGTAAAATAGATAGCTAGTGGGAAGCAGCCGCATAGCACAGGGAGATCAGCTCGGTGCCTTGTGACCACCTAGAGGGGTGGGATAGGGAGGGTGGGAGGGAGGCGCAAGAGGGAGGGGATATGGGGATATATGTATATGTGTAGCTGATTCACTTTGTTATAAAGCAGAAGCTAACACACCATTGTAAAGCAATTATACTCCAATAAAGACATTAAATATATATATAATATTGAATATGATAACTACTCAAATTTATATTCAATTGAAATATTTTGTAACAGTTTTTAAATTCAGTCAATTATATTTTTTTTACAGCAAACAAGATAAGGAAAAAATGAAGAAAGTAAATTTGATTGGACCATTAACATTGGTAAGCTGTGAAATATTAAATATGAATAATTCCTGCCTTCATTTATATTTGATGACTTGGATCCATAGTTATAGCAGTACTTTAAGACTGTCTACAGGCAGCAATAGGTTTTCCCTGCTGCACCTGTGCTGTCCTGGATTGGCTCATTGTAGTTAATGGCCCACATTCTCAATATGGATGATGAAAGAGGTAGGGATAGGCTGGCCGTGAGAGCAGAGCTAACTGGTGCCCTGGGAAATTGAAAATAGGACTTGTGTTCGTAGCAGCATACAAACCAACCGATTTCAGGAAAATGCATCTCAGCACTTGTTTCACAAAAAAACCCAAATTTAGTTTAAAATAAGCTTGCATATAAGGAGATTGTTAACTACAGAAAATTGTAAATGATTAAGAAATTTATTATGTTCACGTTGGCTTCCAGGAAAACTGATTAAATATGGAGTTACTATTGTGGACTCAGATATGTTTACAACAATTCTCAGTGTTTTTCTGCTGGTCCAAGGCAAGCCAACGTACTCTTGGAAGAAGTCGAATCTGTTTTTCATTTGTAATATGTCTTAGAGAGGGGACCCATGAAAGTGTTTGCCCACTGTTGGTGAATATGATGTGTTTCAAGCTACGACGGCCATTTTTTGATAGCAGAGAAGTTGGTATTAAGCTACATGTCAGCTGAAACCTCCAACTAATTAAGTAAAGGATGAGAGGACACCAAAGCGTCCACACTCTGGAGCATTGCTGCGTTCGTCTCATGTCACCATAAAGCCCCTGTTCATTCTCTTCTCCCTTATGCTTGTGATGTTTTTGTTTAAAAGTCTCAGTAAGGGTAACATTTTTTCAATTTAGTACTTTAGAGAATAAATTGTTTGTGAAACTAAATCTGGTTTTAATGCATAGGTTTTATTTTTATTTATTTATTCATTTATTTTTATTTATTTTTGGCTGCGTTGGATCTTCGTTGCTGCGTGTGGGCTTTCTCTGGTTTCGGCGAGTGGGGGCTACTCTTTGGTGCGGTGCGGGCTTCTCATTGCGGTAGCTTCTCTTGTTGTGGAGCACAGTCTCTAGGCGCGGGAGCTTCAGTACTTGTGACTCGCAGGCTCTAGAGCGTAGGCTCAGTAGTTGTGGCGCATGGGCTTAGTTGCTCCGTGGCATGTGGGATCTTTCCAGACCGGGGCTTGAACTCGTGTCCCCTACATTGGCAGGCGGATTCTTAACCACTGTGCCACCGGAGAAGCCCTGAATGTCTTTTTAAAGGACATACTATGTGTGTGTATGTAAACGATGTCTGCCCCAGCTGCTCTTAATTCACTACCTCAGGAGCTCTGGAAAATCAAACAATATTTCTTAATGGAACCAAACCTTCGTCCCTTCTGGTTATATTGCACTTATCCAAATAAGATAGTGATTAAATGGAGTTAGATTGATTTCCTCACAGAATACAAAATAAATAGAATCATGAAATTAATCTGTCAGAGATTGGACTGAAATTCTTTCTTCCCTAATACCTTTATTTGCAACTGTTACAAAAGTACTGACATTAAATAAAAATCCGAAGAACATATCCTTGTGAAAAAAGAGAACTCCTGTTACACAAGCTAAGTATTCTTATCTTTTCTTTTCTTTTCTTTTCTTTTTTTTTCAGTTTCGATATTCTGATTGGCAGGATAAATTATTTATGTCCTTTGGCACTATCATGGCGATAGCTCATGGGTCAGGTCTCCCCCTCATGATGATAGTATTTGGAGAAATGACTGACAGATTTGTTAATATTGGAGGAAACTTCTCCTTTCCAGGTAAGCATTTCTCTATTTAAAAATAATATATGTATTTTATATATATGTTTAACTGAGTGGAAGATTAGAAATTGATTTTCCTATTCATCATCCACTTGCTTCATGGTTCGGACATCTGGGTGACTCCAGATATCACAGAAGGGGTTGTAACATTCCTCAGGAAACTCCCTCAAATACTCATTTAAATTTCAACAAATAGGTGTGTGCTATTTGACTTTAAATATAGAATAAGGAAATACCCATCTCCAGAAAGTTTTGCATTTAAAGAAAGTAAGGAAGTCAGTTTACTTGAGGATGGTGGAACTATAACAGAGAATGTCTGTGCAGTGGCCATCCCATTCGTGATTACTGATGAGCTTCAGAATACATCAGTTTGCGTGGTAGTACTTCTTAGCTATGCTCAGCTTGTAGGTCTGTTTCTGGTTTTCTTTTTTTCTCTCCCCCCATCCTTTTTGCTAAAATTAGACCCACGTTCTGTCTCTAATTTTTGGATCCACGAGGTTGACTGTTACTTGATAGAATACTAAAGAGTGAATGGACTCAATGTGAGAATGATGTGCTTTGAAACTCACTCAAAGGACTGTAATTACTGAAGAGTCAAAGGAGTCCCATAAGTTAATGTCATCTATGTGAGAGGCTGTGTAAGCAGCATTAGAGTGCGGTTTCAGTGGACAAAGTTATTTTCATATTAGCCAGACTTAACATAGAAAGGAAGATGTTCATGCTTTCTACGAAGCATGATAGCTCAGTTCCTCCCAAGAGACCCGTGAGCAGTAGGCTGGAGAAGACCGAGTGAAGCTTTACTGGCACCCAGATTGTGGAATAGAAGGAACACAACTGATAAAGGAAAGGCAGCTTTCATAGTAAAGGTATCTGAGAAAAAGTGGACTCTCTAATTTAGGTGACACTCAGTAAGAGTTTTCAGTGTTCACTGATTGAGAACTACATATTTGGTTAGCATTGTAGGGCTTAATTGTAATTACCTAAGAGAACATGATTGCTTAATTTATACAACAGGAAAAAAGCTGTACTTTACATAAATATTGATGAATATTAATGCCTTTTAGACGTCTAGTAAAAGCATCCTTCAAAAGTTAAATCAAGCTCCTACAAAAATAGTGTATTTACTCTCCAGTACTATTGTCTCTGAGAAGAACCTCTTTATATAAAAAGAACACCAATAATAGTAACCTTTCATTGTGTGTATCATGTGCTAGGTCTTATTTCACTTAAGCCTCCCAAGAACTGTCCCACACAGTAGGTAATATTATTTTCTGTGACACATGAAGACACTGAGGCTTGTCCAAAGTCATACAGTATTAGGGCAGAATTCAGACCCAGGTCTTTCTGCCATCCCAGCCATGCTCATGACCATATACATTATACTCCAATGTAAATAACTTTCTCCTTTAAAAAAATGAGGAATTTTCTATTTGTTTTCCTTTTACTTATAAGATCTATAGATCTATAAGGCACACACACACACACACACACATACAGTAGGATGATGCCTATATTCGAATGCATCAATAAAAAATTGGTTTCAACTCAGGATTTTAAAAAATCAGCTTAACGAATGGGTGGATAAACAAAATGTGTTATATACATACAAGGGAATATCATTCAGCCTTAATAAGGAAGTGCAGACACCTGCTACAACATGGTTGAACCTTGAGGACATTATGCTAAGTGAAAAAAGCCTGTCACAAAAAGACAGTTATTGTATTATTCTATAGGTGTCTATAGTAGCCAAATTCATAGAAACAGAAAGTAAGATAGTGGTAGCAGGCTTGGGGGAGGAGAAAATGGGGAGTTGTTGTTTAATGGGCACAGTTTCAGTTGGGGGAAGGTGAAAAAGTTCTGGAGATTGGTTGTACAACAGCGTGAATATATTTAACACTACTTAACTATACACTTAAAATGGTTACGATGGTTTTGTGTATATTATCACAGTTAAATTCTTAAAAAAATCTGATGCAGTGCTCTTATCACAGGGGAGTTGGCATTTGGTTCGGTTTTATTCGTCCTATTTTTGTTTTTGCTAACACCAGAGTAATTCCACAACTTTCTTATTTGGAGCAGTCTGCTTGTCTTTTCTGTGTTTCTAATTATGCAACCGTATCACTTTGAAGCTGGAATGGCAGACAGGTGCCATGTACTGTGCCCAGGGCTAAATTCAAGGTCTCTCTGGGGAATGGCATGAGCAAGTCACTTACAGACCTGTAACAGCTGGAATGATAAACTCACCCGAGTTGCCAACCTTAGTTTCAGTGGCTTCCAAATTAAATGACACTTGGTCCTCTACAGCCACATTTGTCATCAGGCATATTAGCTGTCTCAGAGGGTTTGGAATGGGAAGTCCCTCAAATGTTATTAATTCCAATGTCCACTCTTCAGTAGTGTGTACAAATAATATTCCCGTGCCTCTTTGGAGAAGACGAAGTTGTTATATTTCATACTCAGAGAACTCATTGGTATGTTTACAGTTGTAGAGTTTAGCAAAAATCCTGGGGATTGAGAGTAGATAGAGTATTCAGCTGTACTTAGCTGAGCTCACTAGCTCATCTCATAGAGATGATGTTATTTAGACTCTATTCTTTAGAATCGTTGGATTCTTGGGCAGCTAGACTAAATGGGAGCCAAATGAGAAGGGAATGTTAGAAGAAAAAAAAGTTTAATTACAAGAGGGCCTGACAGTGACTTACTGTGAACAGAGCCCATCCTTGTCAACAGAATAAAGGCTCCGTGACAAGGTTGTTCCCGAACAATGACTCGGTTGTGCAGAAACTATGCATAAAACATTCCTCATCCAAACCTTAAGAATGGAGTCATAGGCAACAGTTTTTCTGCAGAGTATTAGGAATCTGATATTTTATGCCAAGTCTATGTGACTGTAATAATGTAGGAGATTCTCTGGAGAAATCGATATACCCTGTGTGCCCTTGCATTGCCACATAGATGAGAGGTAAAGGCAGTTTTGAGCCCCAGTTACCTTAATTACCCACACTGCCAAAGCTGCCTGGACATGCACCAACTCTGTCCTGTGCTGAGTGTTTCTATATAATAAAAGAAGTCCTGGGCAGAATCAGGGAAGGCAGACATTGATTTACTTTGAGACTCAAAGTGACCTTATGTAATGTCTCCCCATGTAATCCTTAAGGTATACATTTATTATTTAGGCCCTTACCAGCTTATGACTTTGGGCAAATCACTTAACCTCTATAATCCCTACTGTTCTCACCTTTGAAAGGTAGACTTACTGATAGAATTAAATGAGACAATTTATGTCAAGTGTCTGGAACATAAATATTGGGGGAAACCTAGCTGTAAGAACTTGGAAATGAAACAACCACTCTAAGATTCTGTTTCCCCATCTATAAAATGGTTGTATTATATGGGAGCTCTCTAAAATGAGTAGGCGGCTTCTAGAATTCCCCATTTCCTCATTTTAGGAGGCATTCAGGCAGACTAGAGTAGGAGTTCTCCATCCTGGAACATTAGAATCAGTTGGGGGCACTTTTTAGAATTGTGATCTAGACTCAGCCAGAGGTTCTGATTCAGCTGGTCTTGGATGGAGCCTGGACAGCTATATTTTTTCATGCTCCCCATGGGATTCTAACAGGCAGACAGCATTGCAAAGCATTCAACCACATAACTACTTAAAGACTGTTTAGGAGACTGAAGCCTAATAGGTAAGCACCTGAGAAGACCCGGTCGAGGCCTTTTCCAGAACTAATTCCATGAGATTTCCAGGTCTAGAATTCCAGATTTCGTTCCATGACTCTTCCAGGAACGAGACATCAACACACATTTGTCTCACCTTTGTCATCGGGCAGCAGAAACTTGGTTTCCTGAGGGCTTTGGGGCTCCTACGGTTACTAACCCAGACTTAGATTGCCATTCTTGGCCTGGGACCCTGAGAAAGGAGCAGGTCAAACTTGGAATGCTTGTAGGTTCTTATTTCCTAGGAGGGAGGGTCAATCTGAGTTGTAATATTGGCTTTGGAGGAGAGTAAAACTCATTTTAGGATTTCACCTGATTTCTACGTTCAGGGGGAAAAAATAGCCAGGTACACATATATCTGCAGGTTTCCTGTGGTTTTGATCAATGACTTCTACAAATACCACAGCTTTAGGATAGCTTGTTTGCCTCTAATTCCAAACATGGTTCCAACGTGGCATATCAAAGGTGTCAGATTTATGAACTCAGGAAGGAACTGAGCATGCAAAGTTGAACGGATAAGAAGAGAAGTAAAATACGGTCTGATTCCTTAAGGATCTAGTAGCTGATAAAGAGCTAGATTAATAAGCAGAAACACTTCACTATGAACATCCGTAGAAAGAATAATCCTGAGGGAAAAAGTATGCCACCTTCAGGACCACATGCCTGGTAATTGATCCTGACAGTAGTTTAAAATAAATTTCTACCTTATTTTCCTTTGGAGGAAGATAAGAATGATAACACAGCACCCAGAAAACATGATCTAAGGCTAGAACAAAGACTAGTTTCTCTCCTAGCATCATGGTAAATGGGAAATGCCTACCGTGGTGCGTTTTCTCATCAGTGCTGTGGTGACATTTTATCCTATTATTTTATGAATGCAGTAGATGTGGGCTGCTTTCTTTTTATTTTTTCAATTTTTTTTTTTTTTTTTTTTTTTGCGGTACGCAGAGCCTCTCACTGCTGTGGCCTCTCCCGTTGCGGAGCACAGGCTCCGGACGCGCAGGCTCAGCGGCCATGGCTCACAGGCCCAGCCGCTCCGCGGCATGTGGGATCTTCCCAGACCGGGGCACGAACCCGCGTCCCCTGATCGGCAGGCGGATTCTCAACCACTGCGCCACCAGGGAAGCCCTGTGTTTTTGAAAAAGTGAAAATAAGTCATTACCACATGAATCAATCAGTGAAGTATAGTGTCAGGAGCCGTATGGTATAGTGTTAGGACTCTCAGCCTACTTGTTAGCTGTGTGACTTTGGGTAAGTTACTGTACCTCCCTGTGCTTCAATTTCTTCATCTGTAAAATGGGAATTTATGAAATAGTCCTACCTCATAGAGTTGCTGTGAAACTTAAACGAAGTGTTCAGAACAATGCCTGGCATATAATAAATGCTCAATAAATCCTAGCTATTACTAAAACTTGTAAGCCCGAAAAGGCACATGGACATTTTAATCAAATTAGTTCAAATTAAAAGACAATTTCCTTCCAGTTAATACTGCTTTAAAAATACCAGAATACAAGACTGCTGATAACCAGGACAGGGAATGCAGGATCATGACTGATTGCCAGTGATCCACTGACTTGTCTTTGAGCAACTCAGCTATCTTTCTTTCCTTTAATTTTTCTTCCTTTGCAATGAATATAATTCAGCCTTTCTATTACTATGTCGTGAGGAAGCATGTAAGGGAAAACACACACATATAGTAAAGTAAAATCAAAAGAAGCAAGTATCTGGAAAGTGCTTTGCGCCTCTAAGAAGAAAAGTGCCCCTTAAATACTGTGTTTTCTATGTGGACCATTTCTTTTTTCCTCCTCTGCCTTCTGTATACCCTTCATCAGCTCCTCTCCGCTGCCTTAGGAAGCTGCTTTGCTTAAAGGCCCAAGACCTCTAGGAAGGGGGCTGAACCTGGGAGGGCTTAACTTCCCCCAACTGGACCCTACATGCTCCTAAACCCTTGGGCCCTTTCCGTAAGTCAAATGAAAAGAGTGACTTGAGAGTGAAAAGGAAAGAGAAAAAAGATTTTTAAAACCTGGCAGTGCCTTTCAAAAATGTCTTATTTTTGTTTTGTTTTGTTTTTGTTTAGTGAATTTTTCCTTGTTGATGCTAAATCCAGCCAGAATTCTGGAAGAAGAAATGACTAGGTAATTGGCTAATATATGTATATATACATATGTACTTCTTTATGGTGTACTTTTAAAAACATTTTATTTGAAAATAATTTCAAACTTACAAATAGTTTTAAGAATGTATAGAGTCCCTATATACGCTTTACCTTTTGTTAGACTCTTTAACCTATTGTTTTCATTTATTCCCCCTCCCCTGCCATTTAAATAAGCTGCACAGAGTATGACCCTTTACTCATAAATTCTTCAGCATGGTTCCTAAGAATAGGACATTCTCTTTACAACCACAGTACAGTTATCAACCTCAGTACATTTAATATTGATACTATACTTTGATCCAGTGTACCATCTGTATTCCAATTTTGTCCGTTGATCCAGTAATGTCATTTATGGCATTTTTCCCCTCATTCAGCCTTCTTTGTAGAAATCCCAAAAGCCTGTCACATAACGTTTGTATGTTTACTTATCAATTAATGCTGCTGACATAAATGAGTACTGTCTGTTTGCCATAGTAGGCCTGAAAGGCTTCTATCCGGAAACAGTTTGTAAAATGATGTAGAAAATATATTTGAGAGTATTGAAATTGAATTTATTACTTTTAAAGATAGTAACTTTTGGGACTTCCCTCATGGTCCTGTGGTTAAGACTCCATGCTTCCAATGCAGGGGGCACAATTTCCATCCCTGGTAGAGGAACTAAGATGCCACATGCTGCGGGGCGTGCCCCAAAAAATAAAAATAAAAATAAACTAGTTAAATTTAAAAAAAAGGTACTAACTTTCCTCTAATTTAGTTAAGACTTCACTCCAAATTGGTTTGAATTCATGACATTTTAGCATTCTATCTTGAAAACACCTTTCAACTTCTGCCAGTTAGGAAGAGGGTTTTTTGTTCTTTGTGTAAACAATACGGGAGAACTTATACTAAGAACCGTTTTGCATGCTCAGTCTGTTTAGTCCTGTATTTGCAACGTGGTGCACTTTTTAAGTACAGTAAGCTATGCAGGTCTAGAATATGAATTATGAAAGAGTCAAATTGTGTTTACAAACTGTCAATAGCAGTTTAAAAACGGTTCATGAACACCATTATATTTTTGCAGTTAACCACAAAACTTTATTTTACCTTTGGCTGATAATTCAAGTGGATAGATTTGCCATTATCCTCTTAGAATTTAAGAAAAGAGAAAAAAATTAATGTGTGTTTGTTACAGTGTCCTACACGGTCTTTGTGATCTGTCTGTAAATTTACTAATTCCCAGTTCTGAATATTTCTCTCCAAAGAGATAAAGACTATATTTAAAAGAAACTTTTGAATTATTTTCCAGATATGCATATTATTATTCAGGATTAGGTGCTGGAGTTCTCGTTGCTGCCTATATACAAGTTTCATTTTGGACTTTGGCAGCTGGCCGACAGATTAAGAAAATTAGGCAAGAGTTTTTTCATGCTATTCTACGACAGGAAATAGGCTGGTTTGACATCAATGACACCAATGAACTCAGTACTCGGCTAACAGAGTAAGTATATTGTTAACACCACACTTTCATAAAGAAATTAACTGCTAAGTATGTGAAAATTTGTCACAGGAAGATTTTAAATGAAAACAATTTTTTTTCTTAGACTAAGCATTTGGTGTGTATTGGGAATAGATCATCTGATAACCATCTTTAGCAATTACAGCCTATGCCGCAGTGTGTTTTCCTTATCTGTTAGGTTTTTTTGCCTTAGTTATGTAGTAGGCGTATTTGAGGAACGAGCTTACATCCTTTACCTCTTTATCTCTCATGGAGATAAACAGATATATATCACAGGCCTGACAGATATTAAGATAACCCTCAAGATGGATGAAGGAGTGAATCAATGATTGAATGAATTCACAGAGAGACTTGTCTTAGTACTTGTTGACTCTTCACTTATTCAACAAATATTTGAGGGCCTACTATGTGTCACACAGTGTTCTAGATGTTTGTGATATACTGTTGAATGAGAGAAAACTCTCCATCCTCTTGTTGCTTACGTTCCAGCAGGGGGAGATAGATGTTAAGCTTTTTCTGACTGGAGGTCCTGGCAAGAGGGTAGTGAGCATATGAGGTCCAAGAGGAGGGAGGATCAGAGCATGCAGGGCCTGTCTGGCCTCAGCTTTGCCACTGGGCATTTTTGATCTGAGGAGTAGCATGTTCAGATTTCCATTTTCAAAGGATCACACTGGCTGCTGTATTGAGAATAGAGTGGGTTGAAAATATCATCAAGGGTAGAAGCAAGGAGCCCTTTGCTATTCCTGTTGCAATGCCCTTCCTAGCTCCTGCTTTGAAACAAATTGATTCATACGTTCAAAATGCTAATATTTCTCTAACAGGATTAACTAATTGAATAGCATCAACTTTTAATGATATTAACTTCTTAGAAGCATGAACTAATCCTGAATTTCTTCCTTTGTACGGTATTTAGGTGGGGAAAAATGTCATTCAAGAGGCTAAGACTGTGAAAGAGGCTTGCAGGAGTCTGAACGAGTGTTGCCTGTCTCTGTGTTTGTTAGATGTCTGCTTCACCTTTCTGACTGAAGACCTCCTCCTGTAACCACTTAGGTGTGATCTTTTTTAGTGACATCTCCAAAATCAGTGAAGGAATTGGTGACAAGGTTGGAATGTTCTTTCAAGCAATAGCCACGTTTTTTGCAGGATTCATAGTGGGGTTTCTCAGAGGATGGAAGCTCACCCTTGTGATAATGGCCATCAGCCCTATCCTGGGACTCTCTACAGCTGTTTGGGCAAAGGTATGTGAAATGTGGGCATTTCCATGTGTGTTAACCCACACAGACAGTGTTATTTTCAATATGCAGGATTCTGGTACTTGTGCAGATCCATGTTAAACGTCATTTGAAACCACATCCAGGAGCATGTTGTTAATCTGGTGCTCTAATAAGGAAGATTCTTTTTTTTAGGAAGATTGTTTTTAATGTGATTCAAAATGTCACAATTATTACCTCAGTTACATTTTGTTTTTGGAACTGTTACTACTTTAGGTAAATCTTCTGGCATACTAATTTAAATTACATAAATGGTCATATCCTTATTTCGGGAAACATAATTTTAAAATATGGCATTCCTTCAAACTATTGCGTGAATATAAAACATTTAAATAAGTTTAGATTTGTCCTATTTATTTTTAATTGTTACCTGTGACTGTTAAATGGCACTCTGACAATTTTGCCTTGCAGTAAAATCCACAAGACCTGTTCTATTTCAACCGACACTCCAGAGTTGAGAAACTTTACTGGCAATTTTTGCTCATTCTGGGGTTGATGATTTACTTAGTAGACTCTGGCATCTCTTTTGTTTCGATTCTTCCTTTACTGTTCTCCTGCAACATCTTGTTTAGCCATCTTATTCAGTAGAATGCCCGTGAGTAGGTCTGGAAGTATGGTTTTTAAAGTGATTAAAAATCGTGACACAGTAAAAAAAAAAAGAAGGATGGTGAATCCTTTCCAAGCAGTAAGGTTTTATTTTAGTTTATTTTGCAATTAACAGAGAAAAAACAGTAGTAGATACAGAACTCGACACTATTCCCAAAAACACTATCTAGAGAATTATGTGTGGATTGCCTTTTGCTGACTCTGTTACCGAATCAAGTACGGCTGCTCGCCGCTTAAAAAAAATCAATACTTGCAAAAGTTGGTAGAAAGGAAAGTTACTTTTTTTTTTCTGCCGTACGCGGGCTTCTCGCTGCTGTGGCCTCTCCCGTTGTGGAGCACAGGCTCCGGACGCGCAGGCTCAGCGGCCATGGCTCACGGGCCCAGCCGCTCCGCGGCATGTGGCATCTTCCCGGACCGGGGCACGAACCCGTGTCCCCTGCATCGGCAGGTGGACTCTCAACCACTGCACCACCAGGGAAGCCCAGGAAAGTTACTTTTAATCAGAATGCTGGCAGCGTGGGGAGATGGTGGGCTTGGTGTCTCCCAAAAATCATCTCTGAAGATTCTGTTCAGTCATGAAAGCTTTTCAATGGAAAAGGGGAAGTAACCTCAGTTAATTGTTGAGACAGGGGGTCAGCATCATCGCCCTCCTCCACTGCATGGAGGCTTGTGTGCAGGCTTGTTGACCTCTTGTGATCTTTCTTTGGATGTTGTCTTGTTCACACAGTTTGTTCATGAGATTATTGAAGGAGAAGCTAGGGAAAAGATCTCGTCATCTGTTAATTACTTATTCTGCATTTCTACATCTTTGATCTATGGAAAGAGCCAACAAGTTAGGCAAAGCGTTGTGTGATCAAAAGATCTGAAAGGGGGCTTCCCTGGTGGCGCAGTGGTTGAGAGTCCGCCTGCGGATGCAGGGGACACGGGTTCGTGCCCCAGTCCGGGAGGATCCCACATGCCGCAGAGTGCCTGGGCCCGTGAGCCATGGCCGCTGAGCCTGCGCGTCCGGAGCCTGTGCTCCGCAACGGGAGAAGCCACAACAGTGAGAGGCCCGCGTACCGCAAAAAAAAAAAAAAAAAAAAAGATCTGGAAGGTGTGCTAGGGCCGGAGGTGAGTAGAGCATGGGGGCGCCTGGTTTAAGGTTAGTGACAAGACCAAGGGGCCTCCTGCAGAGAGCTCTTTCCTGCAAAGGGCGCTTTCTTGCCAAAAGCTGCTTAGGACTCCTCTTGGGGAGCATATCACCAGGGCGGATCAAATCCACCCCTTGTAGGGAGTGGAAGCAGCCGTTGGATCGGGTACAGTGAGTGTGGTTTGCTTCATATCTACAATGTTTGATAAAGGACAGGGTTTGGGAAGAAAAAGTAAGTGAAAGAGTTGATCAGACTGTCTTTTAACATTTTTCCCCATACAAAAGGCATGAATGTTTCTCTTTTTTCCAGATACTCTCAGCATTTAGTGACAAAGAACTAGCTGCATATGCAAAAGCAGGTGCTGTGGCAGAAGAGGCTCTGGGGGCCATCAGGACTGTGATAGCTTTTGGGGGCCAGAACAGAGAGCTGAAAAGGTCAGAAACATTCTTTGTCCACTAGTTCAAAGAACCCACTTTTACGTTTTGTTACTTATTCTTTTGTGATATGTGTTTACTGCTTTCTTTTACCTAATATTAACCCCTCACCCACAAAATACAGGCACCCTTTACTGATGGCTAGAGTTTAACGTCAGACTTTACAGCAGGGTTCTGACCTTTTTATGTTCCATGCACTTCTTTGGCAGTCTGATGAAACCTATGGACTCCCTTCTTAAAATAATGATTTTAAATGCATAGAACAAAATACGTAGGATTACAATGGAAACCAATTATAGTGAAGTACAGTTATCAAAACATTTTAAAAGTGTCATGTGGTAATTCTATATCTCTATTCTTAACCTATTAAATACTAAGAACTAAATACGGGTCAAATATTTACTGTAATTCAAAGTAGGGTTGCAGGTAAAAGATACTTTAAGATATCTGTAACAATTAGAACAGTGGTATGAAAATGATCTAGGATTTCTTTTGGCAACAAAGTCACAGTTACTGCTAACCATACAGCAGTTTGTTGCCTGCCTTGAGAATTGAAGGAAATGCTACAAATTCAGGTTAGAGGTTAGTGAAATTAAATATGTAAATTTTTTCCCATTCAAGTTCCTTAACCGGGGATTCCAGGTGGAGTACCCCTGCTCTAAAGGAACTTGATAGGCGAAAACCTATATGCCAGAACAAAGCCCCCTAATAAAGGCTACTCAGCTCTGCTTAAATGCCCCAACCAGTTTTCTTTAAATAATAACATCCCCTAATATAGCTGAAGTATGACTTCATGTGAAGTATTTTCTTTTGCCATCCTATGGGACTCCTGATACCCACAACTCTTTGAAAGAGAAATTCTCTGGAAATTCTCCATCCTTAAAAGCAAAGGTTCCCTACTCCCCTCTTGTTCATTTTCTGTTTTTCTGTTCCTTAAGCCCTCTTCAAAGCCAACCTATGCCTGGTTCTCTAACTCTTCCTTTTTCTCTCTCACTGCTGCTTCCTGTACACAGTAGCCCACACCCCTCAGGATGAGTGTAATCAGTGCCTCTCCATTAGCAGCAGTAAGCAAGCTGCCTCAGCGAAGGTAATTACAGTATGTCCACCACTGTCCCTGGAGCCCCGTGTCACGTTGGGGCTGACGTGCCTGCACCTTCCAGCCGGGCCGCCTGGGACTAAGCACAGTGCTGGGCATGGTGAGCTGGCTGTCTCCCCAGGGACGCAGCTCAGCTAAATGTATGCATCGTCCAACACTGAGGAAACAACACTGGAGAGTAGGGTGCTTTAAGTAATTGAAAGACATAATTTTTGGTGGCAACGTACATTTTAAAAAAATGAACAAGGGCTTCCCTGGTGGCGCAGTGGTTGAGAGTCCGCCTGCCGATGCAGGGGACACGGGTTCGTGCCCCGGTCTGGGAAGATCCCACATGCCGCGGAGCGGCTGGGCCCGTGAGCCATGGCCGCTGAGCCTGCGCGTCTGGAGCCTGTGCTCGGCAACGGGAGAGGACACAACGGTGAGAGGCCCGCGTACCGCAAAAAAATAATATATATATATATAGGACTTCCCCGGTGGCGCAGTGGTTGAGAATCCGCCTGCCGATGCAGGGGACGTGGGTTCGTGCCCCGGTCCGGGAGGATCCCACATGCCGCGGAGCAGCTGGGCCCGTTAGCCATGGCCGCTGAGCCTGCGCGTCCGGAGCCTGTGCTCCGCAACGGGAGAGGCCACAGCAGCGAGAGGCCCGCGTACCGCAAAAAAATAAAATAAAATAAAAAAAAGAACAAATTCTCAACATCTTATTTGGTTAAACTGAAAAAGATATGATGTTGTTTGTCTTTTGTTAGAAATAGAAATGCTCTAATGTATGTGCTATTTTCTCTAAAGTCTCATTGTATATCAGTGGATTTTTTTTTCTGATTTTAGGGAGCCAAAATCAAAATTTATAGACTCTGCATCTGGCATGGAAGGCTTAACTGAAATTGATGGAAAAAATATTGTTATTTGACAGAACCATTCTAGACATTTATACCTTTATGTCAAGTCCTAGAAGGCAGTAATATGAATTTTAATTAATATTCAAAAATATGACAATAATAGAATGAGTGATATTTAGAAAGACATTAAACTCTAAAACAACAGTAATAATAATAGGAATAGGAATTATCAGGTTTTGCCAACTATACGCCAGCACTGTACTAACAACGTTCTATCATTATCTGTCAACCTCATAATTGTCTTGCAAGGTAGGCGTTAGTAACTCCATTTTATAATGCCATTTGCAGCAACATGGATGTACCTAGAGCTTATCATCCTAAGTGAAGTAAGCCAGACAGTGAAAGACAAACATCATATGATATCGATTATACGTGGATTTAAAAAAAATGATACACGTGAACTTATTTACAAAAGAGAAAGAGACTCACAGACATAGAAAACAAACTTATGGTTACCAAAGGCGAAAGTGAGGGGAGGGATAAATTAGGAGTTTAGGAATAAATACACATACTACTATATATAAAATAGATAACCAACAAGGCCCTACTGTATAGCACAGGGAACTATACTCAATATCTTATAATAATCTGTAAGAAGAATCTGAAAAAGAATATATATATGTATGTATGACTGAATCACTTTGCTGTACACCTGAAACTGACACAACATTGTAAATCAACTATACTTCAATTAAAAAAAGAGTAACTCCATTTTACAAGCTATGAAACTAAAATCTAGAAAAGTTGAGTAAGAGCCTATATCCCATAACTAGTGACCACTTTATCACCTTGTACCCAGGCTTGACAGTTGAAGGTCAGCCTGATGAAAAACAAAACAAAACAAAAACCAAACCAAAGCAAAACAAAAAAAACAAAAGCCCAAGTGTAAGTACACATACATGTAAAATTCCTGTCCCTCACCCAGTGGGGCTGTGGAAGGAGGGTTTTCTCTGGAGAAGACAAATTGGCCTGTGTTAAGAATCTGTTTTAAGAGACCCAAATAGTATTTACATTTTGGCATCATTCCTGGTTGGCTTGGCTTGGTTTCTCTTCTTCCACCTTTATCTTGACTTGTGATGCTGGCCATGAAGGGATGGTGAGGTTCTCCCAGGGATGGGAGTTCAATCCTGGAACAGCTATGGGAACATTGGTGGGACTGGTAGGGACCAAGGGAGATGGGTCAGTAAAGAAAAGGCTCAGATGGCTTCTAGTCCTGGCCGATCCTGAATTGGTTGAGTTCCCAGGAAGCTGGGTCTCACCAGGGGTTTCTTACTTTTATGGCTTTGTGCCTTAAACCTCCAACTATCAAGGAGGTGAATATGGCTCAGATTATGGATTGTTTTCTTATTATCGTGTTTTCCCCTCATTTTCTGGTAGGTATCAGAAACATCTAGAAAATGCCAAAAAGATTGGAATTAAGAAAGCTATTTCGGCAAACATTTCCATGGGCATTGCCTTCCTGTTAATATATGCATCATATGCGTTGGCCTTCTGGTATGCATCCACTCTAGTTATAGCAAAAGAATACACTGTTGGAAATGCAATGACAGTAAGTTGTTTTCGTAATATTTATGAAGAATCTGAAAATGTTGTTTATCCATCTACCTTTTCTTTCATTCTCCTCCTTTTTTGAAGGATGAGCCATGGTTATAGGCTTTTTTCATTCTGTAAATCTTTGCTCTGTCCTGTGGGCAGAGGTGACCTTCTAGAATACACAGGGCATAACATGTAGATAGACCAATTGAGAAACATATGGAGCATATAAATTTAAGAAAATGGAATGAATTTATGAATGAACAAATACGTATTGGCGCCATCCTCATTCTGCCTTTGAGTTTCATTATATAAGAAAGTAAACATTATTATACATAGGTCATACTATGAGAGAATGTTAAATTTACATGCTATAAAACATCAGCTATCCAAATACAAGATGAAAAGTTATTTTAGTTTCTTTTTTTTTTACAAAATGAAAATATCTTGGTTTTTTGATTATAAAAATATATACTAGTTATACAAAGAATTAGAATAATTAAAAAAATTAGAAATTACTTGTGATCTAATAATCCATACATACACTTAAGGATAACTTTTGGTGTATATCTTCCGGATTATTTTCTGTATGTGGACTTTTTTCCCTTTCAAAACTGGGATTGTATTATGCGTACCTTTTTGTAAATGTTTTATCAACTAGCAATGTATTGTGACCTTCTTTCCACGTCAGTGATGGTCAGGGCAACACATAACCATTCAAAGAGCCATGTTTTAAAACCTGCACTTCCCTATCTTTCTAAAAAGAGGACATGGAGAACTATTTGACCCCTTGGTGATGGCTTAGGGACATTATGAAAATGTATCATTTCCAAATGTTCTCTAGGGTGGTACCTTCAGACTGCATTGACGTTTTGAGGGCTGTTTGGCTGGATGAGCTTTCGTCATTGCTGAGTCTGTTTCTTCTCCTTTTGGTCTCCTCTCTGGTTGGCAGCTCGGAAGCTCTCCACCTCTCTTTACTTCCTCATTTGCTAAATGTTAGGAAGAAAGGAGATTGAATCCTGACTCTGCCATTCACCCTTTGTGATGAGTGTGTCCTCTCTGGCCTGGTCTCCCCACTTGTAGTATGTAGACAGTGACTTCTCCCGAGTAGGGCTACAGAGTGATACCCGTGATGCAGGGAGCCCAGCGATGCCCTCTGCATAAAGACTGAGAACTCTAGTGCATTGACTTCATAACATTGCTTTTGGTAGAAACGGTTTTGCTCTCTTACTGGTCTTTCTCTGTATTGCAGATAGTGGATAGATATTTGAGAGATATTTGAGTTCTGGGTATGTGAAGTGTTACTGTTACTGTCTTCTGAGAAAAGACAAACTATAAGTAGATGTTTCAGCATGCCCAGAGATAAAGGAGTAATTTCTCTTCATTTATGTTTTCTTCAGTTAATGTTTGTTGATAATCTGGATTCCTGAAGCTATAGTGTTGACTTTTCTATATCAATTTATTTTCCTAGTGAAAAAAATATAAAGGGAAATGTGTTCAGTTGTGTGCTATATAGTACAGAATAATTGTATAATGGAATTATTAATCAATGCACACAGGTGTGATTTAGTGTTTTATAATGTGTGAACTATTACTTTTTATATTAAAAGTCTTACCAAAATATGTATTAATACATAGCATAGTACTTTTTAAGGAAAATTTCATGGGGCCAAAATCTGTTTTATCTTGAACATTCTGTGTAATTCCATGCATAGTTAGAGAAAATCATATAGGACTGAAAAATAATACTGATGGAAAATGTTTTCCCCTGGTGGCAATACCTTCAGAATCAAGGAAATAGGTCTGAAAAATCTTTCTGACTTTGTCTAAGTCCAGGAGAAGAGCAACAGATAGTTTGGCAAGCTAGACAAAAAAATATATTTTTGAGATTGAAGAAACCCATTCGTGCAATAAAATGCTATAGTAACCTTGTAAATTTTGCTCTTTGCCAAAAAAATTTTAAAGGGATAAACCTAATCGCGATCCTTTGGGTAGTGTATGTTCCAAACAAATCATATTTGAGATGATGGTGGACTCCAGAATAGGACTTATAACTTTTCCTTGTGTTCTTTTTGCTCAGGTCTTTTTCTCAATCATGATCGGAGCCTTCAGCATTGGACAGGCTGCTCCCTGTATTGATGCTTTTGCCAATGCAAGAGGAGCAGCATATGCGATCTTTGCTATTATTGATAATGTGAGTCATTTATTATTTTAATGCTGAAAAATTATTTGAGGTCTGGCTAATTAAATCTGGCTTTCGGTTAAATGTCGTATGAAAATTTTGCCAAGTGAATAACCTCTCCTTAGTAATGAATGAAATCAAATGCCTCTTATTAATATTTCTGAAAGTTTATCTTTAAATAATCAAATAGCACTGATCTCATTTTGGGAAAGTACATCTGCACTAGAGTGTTATTATTAGAGTTCAAAGCAAAGATGTTTGTCTTCCTAGTTTTCCTCCTTTTCTCTTTCATTTTGTAGCCAGACTAAGAATATTATGATTTGTATACAGGATGAGTGGATGGAAAAATTACTGGTGGGACCAAAATTGATAGTATGCTTTGCTGTGGGTCGCCCCCTGTCAAAAAAAAAAAAAAAAAAAACACTGCGCATATGATATAATTTTGAATCAACTACATTGCATAAGTTGTACTGACTGCAGTGAAATAAAGAAAATCATTTTGACATAAGTATGTCACTGCATTTACACAGAGAAAATGCAAACTAGGTAACTGAAATACGATTGTTTAATCCAAGCAACTCCTATTTCATTAACCTAAGTCATGAGAAAATTGTTCAGCTTCTGCATATATACAAAATTTACATCATTCCTAAATAACTTGGCTCTAACCAATTGTTCAGTCTTGTCAGCCCAGTCCATTACATATGTTGTTTAGGAATAAGCTAATTTTCACTAAATGCTGAAATACCTGGATATATCCATGATAGTATGTTTTTGTTATTGCAGCTGTAGGAATGTGCATGTTTGACCATTCAGAAAATTTATGAGGATATGCCAGAAACTTAAAGTGAAATATTGTATGAAGTGAAATGAATATATCCCTTCTGTACTTTTCAAGAGAAGCCTATTTTCTGAGAAGGAATATTTCCTTAAACACACAAACACACACCGTCTTCAACTTGAGATGCCATTCTGGGTCCTTTTTTTGGAATTTGCTGAAGCATGTTCCTTAAAAATGCAATTGTTTGTCCTATGATGGAATAGTCATTGAATTTTGTTTTATTTAGAATCCTAAAATTGACAGTTTTTCAGAGAGAGGACACAAACCAGATAACATCAAAGGGAATTTGGAGTTCAAAGATGTTCATTTCTGTTATCCAGCTCGACCTGATGTCAAGGTATTGTATGTAATATTTATAGGAATTCCTAATTCAGACTGATTGTTTAATCATCTTAAAGAATCCATAGTCTCTATTATTTTGATATGTATGTGCTTTTTCCCTTTTGAGATTATATTCCCTTATTTGGTACTTTTTTTCCAAATTTAAAATTGAATCAGATTACTCCCCTTTTAGGCTTTTGTTGTGAAGTGTGTTCTTTTTCTCTCTTTTCCCTCATAGATCTTAAAGGCCCTCAACGTGAAGGTAGAGAGCGGTCAGATGGTGGCCCTGGTTGGGAACAGCGGCTGTGGGAAAAGCACAGTGGTCCAGCTGATACAGAGGCTCTATGACCCCACGGAGGGCATGGTAAGTGGGAAGAGCCATGTTCTCCAAAGTGGGAAGCTGGATACCAATTAGCCCTTTGAAATTGTTCTGTTTTGTTTTGTTTGTTAACAGATTTGCATGTGAATCCAGTTTTGGTAAAAAGACTATAGAATTGCAATGCATCTGGATAATGCATTCAAAACCTTGGGCTGTTTTAACAAAAGTATTCAAGATGATAAAAGCCAAAGAAGCTAGACAACACTCTCCTCTGTTCCAACTAAGCTTTTCATAACCCACTAGGTCACTGGAAAATAGTCATCCAAACCACTGGGAGGACTTACCAAGTTTGGTCAAAAATATTCCATATAGCAATTGTTAATAACCTTGTGTTCAGGATCACAAGAAATCTTAGGACAGTAATTAAATTCATCAAAGGCAGTTGAGTTTTCTTAAATGTTGGAATATCTGAAGGGGAAAGTGGGTTAGTCTCTAAGAAGCTTCTGGGGACATGGGGAACAGTAATGGCCTAGGGAATATTTTTTTGGCCTTTAACAATTTTGTTATAAATTCTAACTTATTTATATTTATTGGAGTATAGTTGATTTACAGTGTTGTGTTAGTTTCAGGTGTACTGCAAAGCAGAATATATTTTCTGAGAAGAAGACATTCTCTTACATAATCACAAAACAATCATCAAAATCAGTAAATTTAATGTCAATACAATACGAGCCCACAGTATATATTCAAATTTCCTCAGTTGCACCACCTTTTGGACGTTGAGTTTACCTGACGTTGAAATGTATTATAATTCAACAATAATGAAAACAGAAGTTTACAAGTTACAAAGACAAACAAAAAAACCTAAAAAGGCATTGAGATAGAACAGAGATTGCAGGAATGAATACAAAGTTTTCTAGGATACACAAATTATTTATGTATTTACTTTAATAAAATGAACAAACCTTCTTTGAAAAATCTGATACACCAAGGAGGAACATAGGGCTATCTTCATTTCCTAAAGCAAACTCTAGGTTGGTTCAAGTGTAAACAGTTATTCATTTTTAAAAAAGAACATAGTAAATACTAACCATTGAGGATAAGCATTTGAAAACATCTTATTTTTTAAATTATTACTGGAGTAATACATTTTTTAAAGAAAATACACGTCAGCAGGGAAAAAAGTCTTCAGAAATTCTATAACTCAGAGATATTCACTGTTCACATCGTGATTTAGCAGTTTTATTACTGCTGAAATAATAGAAAAAATGCCCAGTGGTACAGTTGACTGAGTCAATTTTTCCTTAAATCTCTCCCCGTAAAACTCAGTAAAACTATAATAAAAGAAAGCAATAAATTGGAACAAATAATTTATGATATATGTGGGAAAACTATTATAATCACTATTTTAGAAATTAATATGAATCTATCATATGATATGAACATGCAAATCTTTCAAGAATAAATGTAGATTTGTAAAAAGTTTAAAGAAATGTTCAACCTCACTTATAATTATATATGAATGAAAATAAATATAAGCTACCACCACACACTTATTAGTTAGAAAAGACATTAAAATGATAAAAGCTAATAAATTACAATGAAGCAGATATATATTTATATATTCCTGCTGACATTGTAAATTATTAAAAATCTTTTTAGAGGGTTGTTTATTCAACCTTTATTCAGCAAATAATAAATGCCCAACATATGCCAGTCATTGTATAAGTTAAGCAATTGTTATCAGAGAAGAAAAAATAAATCGTACTCTTCGGCCTGGTATTTCTGTGCTTTTACAATGATTGTCCTTCAGTGTTCCTTGAAGGAAGCCATATATTCAGCAGGTGGGAAATGCTGAAGTAAATTATGGTATATTACATACAGTAAAACATCATAATGCCATCAAAATGATATGTAGACTAGGTAAAGGGACATTTTTATTCAGATTTAGTAATGGTAAGCAAAAATAATAGTTATGCCAAAAATGTATAACCGAATATATAATCACTTATGGAGAATAATTAATCCATAAAAAAACTGTATATGTAAGATAATCATAATCAAAAGACAGAATACACTTTACTTTTAGTCTTCCACATTGCTTTATTTTCAATTCTCATTTCTAACCACTGAAATAAGTTAAATATTAGCTAAGGCTTTTTTGGTAACAAATTAAAGAGTCTTGATGCTTTATACATCAGAATGTTTAAAATATTCAATGGAAGTATTTTGTTTTTTCAGATTACCATCGATGGGCAGGATATTAGGATGTTTAACGTAAGGTATCTGAGGGAAATAATTGGAGTGGTGAGTCAGGAGCCGGTCCTGTTTTCTACCACCATTGCTGAAAATATTCGTTATGGCCGTGGAAATGTAACAATGGATGAAATAAAGAAAGCTGTCAAGGAAGCCAACGCCTATGAGTTTATCATGAAACTACCACAGGTAAAGCCTTTGTTAATGTAGTTGCCCTCGAAATGAGAATTTCAACTCATGTGAGTTCTTTCTTCAAAGGTTAAGCTAATAATGTTTGAGGTACAAGGTTGTCCAACTTTGCTAGGTAAGTCCCTTGAATTATCCAGTTGGAGCGTATAGCTTGGTACATGAAACATACAAAATTTTATACAGAGTATGTTGGTAGTTTGTCAGAATTCGACATTATTTATTTTATTATAATTTGTGACTCATTATGATGGTCAAAATGAAGCTCCCTGATGTCTTCATGAATTTCTAGACTCCATAGCTTTTTCTACTTGAAATACTTCAAGAGCTCCACCATGCTTTCTCTTGTAGAAATTTGACACCCTGGTTGGAGAGGGAGGGGCCCAGCTGAGTGGTGGACAGAAGCAGAGAATCGCCATTGCTCGGGCTCTGGTTCGCAACCCCAAGATCCTGCTGCTGGATGAGGCCACCTCAGCGCTGGACACTGAGAGCGAAGCTGAGGTACAGGCAGCTTTGGATAAGGTCAGTGGACCCTAAACACCTGAAGGCCGGCCAGTTGAAACTTTATTGAAAATTCTTGCCAATGCTTTGCGAGTCTAGGTTGAAAAACATAAACATGAGAGCAAATGAAGCTCTCCCGTGGGGCTTTCTTTGTTTCTCCTTTCTGTCAAAGCACACTGCAGAGAGAGGTGGGCAGCCCATTAACTGGCTTGCTTTGACCTAGGTGCAGTGAGCCCTAATCCAAACCTGTGCAGTGAGCCGCTTAGCTTTGTTTTTTTCTTGCACATAGGCTAGGGCTTTGATCAAAAGTAGCTGTGGTAAAATGTACAAAGAAAAATATGGTTACTTACGCAGTGGTCCAGCTGAAAAGCAGTTCAAATATTTGCCTTATTTTGTAGGCAGTACATCATCTTTATCTATTCATGAAAATGAATGGATGCTTTTCTGGAAATAAAGTTCAACTTGCATGTTTTTCTAAGCATATAAATAAGCAACACTATTTATGTATGTATGTATGTATGTATGTATGTATGTATGTATGTATGTATTTATTTATTATTTATTTATTATTTATTTATTTATTTATGGCTGTGTTGGGTCTTCATTTCTGTGCAAGAGCTTTCTCTAGTTGCGGCGAGCAGGGGCCACTCTTCATTGTGGTGCGCTGGACTCTTGCTATCGCATATAAATAAGCAACATTTATTTATTTATTTATTCATTCATTTTATTTATTTATTTATTTATTTATTTATTTATGGCTGTGTTGGGTCTTCGTTTCTGTGCAAGGGCTTTCTCTAGTTGCGGCGAGCAGGGGCCACTCTTCATTGTGGTGCGCTGGACTCTCACTATCACATATAAATAAGCAACACTTTTTATTTATTTATTTATTTATGTATGTTTGTATGTATGTATTTATTTATTTATTTATGGCTGTGTTGGGTCTTCATTTCTGTGCAAGGGCTTTCTCTAGTTGCAGCGAGCAGGGGCCACTCTTCATTGTGGTGCGCTGGACTCTCACTATCGCGGCCTCTCTTGCTGCAGAGCACAGGCTACAGACGGGCAGGCTCAGAAGTTGTGGCTCACGGGCCCAGTTGCTCCACGGCATGTGGGATCTTCCCAGACCAGGGCTCGAACCGGTGTCCCCTGCACTGGCAGGCAGATTCTCAACCACAATAAGCAACACTTTTTAAGGCTGCTGAGCTCATGGGCCCGGCTTAGAGTTTCTAAATCTCTGACTGTTATCTTTACTAAACTAAAGCTTCAAAGGAAGAACCTTATCCTGGGACACTTTCAAGGTCAGTACTGAAGTCATCTGTAATAACAACACAGTATTAAAACCAGAGTCAGATGACATCACGTAAATGGGTTTCAAACACATAAATATCATAAATACATTTGATTTGAGAAAGTTTAGTAATAAAATGTGCAAGTTACTTAGTCTATCCAACCTGCCTCTTGAAATTTTGTTTTTGAATTGACCTATTTTATTTTGTTTTATTTCTTGATTTTTATTGAAATATAGTTGATTTACAATGTTGTGTTAGTTTCAGGTATACAGCAAAGTGACTTGATATTTTAGACATGAACTGTATGAACCTTATTTTCTCAGGAAAATTTATACCTGAATCCTAAGTAAACACAGTTGCCTTGTGTGCTATAAACTGTAGTTAATTCATGCTTCCTGGTTTATCAGATTAATATTTTCGCTTATCTTATATAAGGTAATTTAATAATGAATGAAAGATTATGATAATTATTCCTCACAAATTTTTATACTCAATTACATTGCTTTCATGTATATTAAGTCTCAATATTAAGGAACCAAAATATAATACATAGGAGAATTGTATTTGCTTAGTTAATTAGAAGTGACTTAAATGAAGAAATCATAAAAATAAATACATGCATAAATTAAACAATTAATTTTAACTCAAAACACATAAATGGTCATTCATGTATCAATATAGACTTTTTAGCATAAAGTTAGGTAGGATAAGAGATATATTTATGTGAAAAACAAAAGTCCTATTCATGTTGCAATACTTTGTAGGATACAAACATTCACTGTGTTAGCCCTTGCTGTGCTAAATGAACAGAATTACTGGAGATGTTGTTTTTCATGATATGAATTCTTTCAGCAAAAATTATAGCCTTGTGGGCTTCCCTGGTGGTGCAGTGGTTGGGAGTCCGCCTGCAGATGCAGAGGACGCAGGTTCGTGCCCCGATCCAGGAAGATCCCACATGCCGCAGAGCGGCTGGGCCCGTGAGCCATGGCCACTGAGCCTGCGCATCAGGAGCCTGTGCTCCGCAACGGGAGAGGCCACGACAGTAAGAGGCCCATGTACAGCAAAAAAAAAAAAAAAAAAAAAAATTATAGCCTTGTCAGTTTTAATTCATATTTGGACAGGTTACTTCATTCAGTTTTAGCAATTTGTTTTCTGTAGGATTATGGCCCACTCCTCAGTTGATAACCTTTTGCATATTGACTTTAAAAATAGCCGATGAATCACTCACAGTTTTTTTAAATCTCCAAGAAAAGCCATTAGCAGCTTGGGGTGGTGCTTAAGGGCACGGGTTGCGGTGCCAGGCAGGCTGAGGTGGGAGTCCTCTAAACCTGAGATATTGCAGAAGTAATTGGGGTGGGGGGCAGGGGGAGAAATAATGTCATAGGATGATTGAATAGATTAAATGAGATACTGCATGTAAAGTTCTTAGCACATGCCTTGCCCATGAGAAACAATGCATTTATTATGGTGATTACCATTACCATGATTATTATTCCTTTTATTGATTGCTGAATCAGTTACCTATTGCTGCATAACAAACCCATATTCAGGCTTAAAGCAATACTTCTGTAGATTGGCTGGGTGGATCTTCTGCTATTTTTACCTGAGCATATAGCTGTATTTACCTGGAGGGTTGACTTAGCTAAAATGGTCCAAGATGGCCTCACTCACGTGCTGGCTGTTGGTTGGGCATCTCATACTCCTGCTTGTACTCACTCATACAATAGGCTAACCCAGTTTCTTTACACAGAAGTCTCAGGCTAGTGTATCCAGAGGCAGAAGCTATAAGACGTCTAGAGGCTTAGACTCCAGAACTCACACAATGTCACTTTCACCACATGCTATTGGTCACAGAAAGTCACAAGGCTAGCCCAGATTGAGGAGTGAGGAAATAGATTCTGTTTCTTGATGGGTGAGCTGTAAAGAATCTATGACCATATTTAATCTTCCACAGCACACTCTCTGCCACAATTATTTACATTTCTCCCAAATGCAAAATAAATCCACCTCTTCCCAAGACCCTCAGAATTCTCATACAGTTATGAGATCAGGCTCAGAGTCAGTATCTGAAGATGTGTATGTGGTCCAGATATGGATGAGATTCTTCATGTTAAGCTCATCTTGATCCAGAGAACTATGAACTAAAGAGATGTTATCTTCCACACATATACCCACCATGTAATGGTGAGGCAGGGACAGGCTAATTATAATAGACACTCCTATTCAAAAAGGAAAACAGGAAGCACATAGCAGTTACTGCTCCATAACAATTTTGAAATGCAGTCAGATGCATGTTGCCAATTACCCCACTGCTCCAAGGAAAGGAAACGTTCCTTGATTAAGGCTCAATTCTACCCTTAGTAGAATGGGTTCCCTAGTGTACCTTTTCTGCTTGGTTTGGGGCTCCAACCTCTGGGCTCTCAGATTCTCCCTCTGAGAGCTCTTTCCTTTCCCATAAGAAAGGGCCCCTGTCTGCAGCTGAGTAACTTTCTCAGCATGCTTTCTGCTCATAGAAATTTGAGACCCAGAGGCCTCTTTACATTTTTTTTTTTTTTTTTTTTTTTTTTGGCGGTACGCAGAGCCTTTCACTGCTGTGGCCTCTCCCGTTGCGGAGCACAGGCTCCGGACACGCAGGCTCAGCGGCCATGGCTCATGGGCCCAGCCGCTCCGCGGCATGTGGGATCCTCCCGGACCGGGTCACGAACCGGGTCACGTCCCCTGCATCGGCAGGCGGACTCTCAACCATTGCGCCACCAGGGAAGCCCACCTCTTTACATTTTTACTTTTCTCAGTCTCTTTTAGTCCAAGCTGATGGACTCTCTTAAAGACTTTGTGAGTTTGCTTAGAATTTGACTGTAGTTTGCTTAAGCCCGAAAAGTTACATCTTTAATTTTTTTCAGGGCAAGCCTCTCTCTACTTTGAGCTGTATATGAAGCTGCCGTTAGAAAACCCTTTAGAGCCTTAGAAGCCCTTTTATGGAGCAGAGAGTGTCTACTAGAATTTGCCTTAAATTTTTCAGAGATTTTAACAAAAAAATCTTACATCTACACCCTGATTTGATCTTTGGTCTCATTTGATTGGATGATTAACAATTCATTTTCCAACCCAGCAAGTACTGCGTCTTCTTTGTAGCTTCTAAATTCACCTTGCAAACCAAATGGCTTCCTCTTTAGCTCATCATTCTCTTCTCATACTTTATCATATACAGCCTGGCACTTTCAACATTCTGTTTAGAGATCTCTGGAATCTCCTTAGCCAGATGTACAAGTTCATTAGCTCAAATATCTTTCTTCCAACTTACTACAGGGAACAATTTTTCCAGTTATTCTAAGGTTACATAACACAGGTCACTGTCTTTCCAGCCTCCAATAGCAATTTCCTTACTTTTCTTCCAGTCTCCACTAACAGTATCATCACCTCCCTTCTAGCCACTGACTGCCACTCAGATCCCAGTCCCAAAGCCAATGTCACATGTTTTAGGGTTTTGTTACAGTAGCATCCCAGCCTAATTACCAATTTCCATATCAGTTGCTTTAATCCAGCACTTAGTGGGTTGGCTGGTGTGATTCCTCTATTGGTTTTGCTTAGTCTCCCCAGGCAGCTACTCTCAGCTCAGGGTCAGCTGGGCTGGAATGTTCAAGATGGCCTCCCTCATGTGTCTGGAAATTGGTGATGGCTGTTGCGTGAGGCAGCTTGTTTCTCCTCCAGTAGGCTTCTCATCCTCAAGTAGACCAGATAAGCTTCCTTTCCAGGTAGATTTCAAAGATGGCAAACATACAAGCTATAAGGCCTCTTGAAGTCTATGCTTCAGAAATTGCACAAGCATTAATTCCTTCATATTGTTTGGTCAAAGCAAGTCACAAGGCCTGCCCAGATTTGATGAGGTGGAAAAATAGACTCCACCTCTGCAAGGGAGTAGATGCAAAGTGTTTGTGACCATGTTTTATCTACCATAGTTGCTGCAAATAGTTTATAATCTACCCAGTTGACTCCATACATTGCAAGATAACTAAACTGATATATTTTGCAGACTATAAACTGTGTGTTTAAAAGGGAAATCCTTCATTACTGTACTCCCCCCAGTGATACTAGTCAGTCAATTGGCTGGTCCATCTATGTATATACCACCTCTCTTTTAACAATGAAAAGTTGAATTTTGTAATTAATTATTTTTTCTCTGAGCAGCATAAGGATATACTACTATTATAGTTATTGTTTTTCCTCCCTTATTACCTAGCCTGGAAGAATAATGTTTTCCTTTTGTGGATCCTTTATACATTTATCAATACCTCTTATGGCACCAACTTATTGTAGTTAGCTATTTATTTATATGCCTCCTCTCCCTTAGAAAGAATAAACCCCCTAAAAGGCAGGATTAATAAATGGTTCATGTTTGTGTCTCTATAACACCTACTCCAGTGCCTTGCCCATAGTAAAGCCTAAATAAATTTTTACTGAATTGATTACCATGGCCAAGCTCATTGAGATAATACATGTCTACATTAAAAAAATTATTGGGCGTCCCTGGTGGCGCAGTGGTTGAGAGTCCGCCTGCCGATGCAGGGGACGCAGGTTCGTGCCTCGGTCCGGGAAGATCCCACATGCCGCGGAGCGGCTGGGCCCGTGAGCCATGGCCGCTGAGGCTGCGTGTCCGGAGCCTGTGCTCCGCCAACGGGAGAGGCCACAACAGTGAGAAGCCCGCGTACCGCAAAACAAAACAAAACAAAACAAATTATTAATGACCATTTCGGCTTTTAGCTCAATAGATAGCAGCTATTCATCAAAATAAATAATAGGTTTTTTCCAATATAAGGTCTTAAAGAAGAATAGAAAAAGCAGACTTGATATTTTGATTTTTTTTAAAGAAAGTCAATAATCACAAAGTTTCATACCTACACACACTCTCCTACTCATAGTTTCTATACTGGAGGGGCAAGAAAAGAACCAGAGTAGTGATTTAATGAAACGATCGCCAAAAGTTTCATTTTATGCTTTTTTTTTCAGAAGTTCCATAAAGGCTCATGGAATAAGGACTTCCTTTGTTCGGGCCTGCCTTTCATTCCTACACATCCAAAATTAGTAGAAGTTCCAAATTTCTTAATAGTTGGTGTCCTTGAATCTAGGGTATTTATTTGCCAGTGTTTTGTCATCACTGGGGTGTTTGATAATAGCCCTTTGTGTCAGGTGTCCTCTACTCACCAAAGAATCTCTGTCAAGGGTGACAGTTGCTAATTTTGAAATTAGCAACTTTGCGTGCTTTGTTTCTCCTGCCCACCAGTCATTTACTCACAAGTCTGACTCCGATTCCTCTGTTTTTTCTAAGTTGATACAGCATGAACCTATTATTATCATAATGATAACCCAGTCACTGTCAGCAGTTTACTCATCACTGTTAGTATCATGGTTATAATTAGGTTGATCAAAGTATTTCCTCTATGCCTTATCATACATGGACAAAGCCATGCAGCTTCCATATCAGTAAATCAGTAAATATTTATGAATGTTTCTTTGGGGCCCATATGCTAAAAATCAAAGAACAGTATTAAATGTTGTCCAGTAGTTATGCTCTAGTCTCTCTCTCTTTTTATGATGTAACTCTTTTATATTTATTTAAACACAATTGATTCATCTGGTTATTTTAGAGTAAGGACTGAAGAAGGAAGACCACATTATTTTTTTTCAGGTGGCTACAAAATTGGCTCCATAGTCCACCTTCTGTCTACGGAGAGACAAAGCATATTTATTCATACTATCATACTAACTCTTAAATGTTTCATGTCTATTTCTGGGCTCTCTATATGGTTCTATTGATCAAATTGTCTTTTCACGTGATAGCTTCCCCCGGAATTTACTCTTTTAATTGCTGTAGCTTTTTTTTTGGTTTTAATTTATTTAATTAATTTATTTTTGGCTGCATTGGGTTTTTGTTGTTGCCTGCGGGCTTTTTCCAGTTGTGGTGAGCGGGGGGCTACTCTTCATTGTGGTGCGCGGGCTTCTCATTGCGGTGGCTTCTCTTATGGAGCAGGAGCTCTAGGCGTGCAGGCTTCAGTAGTTGTGGCTCCCGGGCTCTAGAGCGCAGGCTCAGTAGTTGTGGTGCACGGGCTTAGTTGCTCCGCGGCATGTGGGATCTTCCCGGACCAGGGCTCGAACCCGTGTCCCTGCATTGGCAGGCGGACTCTCAACCACTGCGCCACCAGGGAAGCCCTAATTGCTGTAGCTTTTTATGTTTTAGTATCTGGTGGAGATATTACCCAGATACTCATTAACTTTTTCAGAATTTTCATGGATGCTCTTTTTTAAAAAATTGAGATATAATTCAGATACCATAAAGTTCACCCTTTTAAAATGCACAATTCATTGGTGTTTTCAGTATATTCACAAGATTTTGCAACCATCAGCACAGTCTCACTGCAGAATATTTTCATTATCCTGAAAGGAAACCTTGTGCCAATTAGCAGTCACTCTCCATTCCACCCTCACCCTTGCTCTTGGCAACCACTAATCTGCTTTCTCTCTCTATGGATTTGCCCATTCTGGACATTTCATATAAATAGAATCATACAAGGCATGGTCTTTTGTGACTGGCTTCTTTCACTTACCATAATGTTTTCAAGGTTCATCCATATTGAAACATGCATCAGAGTCTCATTCCTTTTTCTGGCCCAGTATTATTCCATTGTATGGATATACCACCTTGCGTTTATCTTTTGATCAACTGATGAACACTTGGATTGTTCTCACTTTTTGGCTATTATGAATCTAGCCTTTTTTTTTTTTAACATGTTTATTGGAGAATAATTGCTTTACAGTGTTGTGTTAGTTTCTGCTATATAACAAAGTGAATCAGCTATATGCACACATATATCCCCATATCCCCTTCCTCTTGCATCTCCCTCCCACACTCCCTATCCCAGCCCTCTAGGTGGTCGCAAAGCACCGAGCTGATCTCCCTGTGCCATGCAGCTGCTTCCCACTAGCTATCCATTTTACATCTGGTAGTGTATATATGTCAGTGCTACTCTCTTACTTCGTCCCAGCTGGCCCTTCCCCCTCCCCATATCCTCAAGTCCATTCTCTAGTAGGTCTGTGTCTTTATTCCCGTCTTGCCCCTAGGTTCTTCACGACATTTCATTTTTTCTTAGATTCCATATATATGTGTTAGCATACGGTATTTGTCTTTCTCTTTCTGACTTACTTCACTCTGTATGACAGACTCTAGGTCCATCCACCTCACTACAAA
>RJWK010019855.1:0-31989 GCA_004363435.1 Platanista minor | reverse complement strand
TTTTTTTTTTTTTTTTTGGTCAGTGTCTCCTTGCTAGAATGCAAGCTCCCTTGCGGCAGGAACTCTGCATTTTAGTCGCTGTTTAACTCCAAAAGGTGGAAAAGCCCCAGGCATACAGCAAGCTGTAGGAATCAACCTTTCCCGTCTCTAACGCACCAAGAAGAATCATGAATATTTGTTATTAAATGGCTCCCCAAACTTTCTAAGCCCAAGAGAAAAACCGACATTACTTTCAGTTCTTATTTCATGATTCTCTAGCTACATCTATTCATTCACCTCTGCACACCATCACATTATGTTACTTTCCGCATGAGGTCTGACTTCCCTTGAACCCTTACTCACAAATCTGTATGTCATGTTTTCTTTAGGTACCTTTGCAAAACTGGCGATGTTTGAAAACTTCGTTGAACACACCAGTCAGAATGGCCATCATCAAGAAGTCTACAAATAATAAATGCTGGAGAGGGTGTAGAGAAAAGGGAACCCTCCTACACTGTTGGTGGGAATGTAAATTGATAACAGCCACTATGGAGAAGAGCATGGAGGTTCCTTAAAAAACTAAAATAGAGGCTTCCCTGGTGGCGCAGTGGCTGAGAGTCCGCCGGCCGACGCAGGGGACGCGGGTTCGTGCCCCGGTCCGGGAAGATCCCACGTGCCGCGGAGCGGCTGGGCCCGTGAGCCGTGGCCGCTGAGCCTGTGCGCCCGGAGCCTGTGCTCTGCAACGGGAGCGGCCACAACAGTGAGAGGCCCGTGTACCACAAAAAAACAAAACTAAACTAAAACAGAGTTACCGTATGATCCAGCAATCCCACTCCTGGCCACATGTCAGGAGAAAACCATAATTCGAAAGGATACACGCACCCCTATGTTCACTGCAGCACTATCTGCAATAGCCAAGACATGGAAGCAACCTACATGGCCACCGACAGATGAATGAAGATGCGGTACACATGCATAATGGAATATCACTCAGCCATAAAAAAGAATGAAATAATGCCACTCGCAGCAACATGGATAGACCTAGAGATGCTCATACTCAGTGAAGTAAGTCAGACAAAGACAAATATCATATGATACCGCTTATATGTGGAATCTAAAAAAATGATGCAAATGAACTTAAATACAAAACAGAAGGAGACCCACAGATGTAGAAAGCAAACTTATGGCTAGCAAAGGGGAAGGGGGGAAGGGGAAAATGAGGAGCTTGGGATGAGCAGACACACACTCTTACACGTAAAACAGAGAACCAACAAGGACCCACTGTCGAGCACAGGGAACTCTCCTCAGTATCTTGTAATAAGCTATAAGAGAAAAGAATCTGAAAAGGAATATACATATGTGTATATCTATGTATCTACATAGATACGCATTTAAAACTGAGTCACTTTGCTGTACACCTGAAACTAACGCAACACTGTAAATCACGTCATTGTAAATCACACTTCAATTAAAAAAAAAAAAAAATTTGCTGACTACGCATCACACCCGCTCTCCTTATTTAGCACTCGCTGAGACAGAGGTCTTCTCCTTGCGGTCCAGTATTTCAACAGGGAAACTGATTTTCCCTTCCCACGAAAAATCCAATGAACACTTGGAAAGGCACTCATGGGCAGATCAGCAACATCTTTCAAAAAGCCAGTTACAAACACACCAGGCCTACAGGATGTTGTCTTTTACAGACCCTTCATTTTTCTAAGATGCAAAAATATCAGAGGACTAGCTTGAGATGAATGGTGACAACTATGGAAAGTCAGGAATGGCTAAAAGAGGAAAAATTCCCCTGTAGCAGGTGTCATATGTTTTCCTCATTAGTTCTTCCCGTTTAAACCCTCCTTAGCATTCCTCTCCATCGTCTCTTCACACACACACACACACACACACACACACACACACACACACACACACCCCCGCCAAGCACATCTCAGACCTCCCTCACTCCCTGATCGGTTTGTGCGTTTCATTTACGGGCTGGTGTGACAAAATCCCGTGGGAAATCATGCAGACAATCACTTGCCTAGAGCACGTTTGTCGGTCTGCACTCAAATGAATTGAAAAGTTGCCAAACATAACTATTTGCAGGCCGTGTACTCACACCCCTGAATGACAGGGATCTCTGCCTTGGTCCCAGTCTGTAGGAAGCAATGGTGATGCACCACCGTCCACCATTCTTGGTCCCAGCATTGTCACACTGCCCAACCCAAGTGTTACTCATCCCACAGAGCTCCCTGGAAGACGCTATCGCGTGTAACATCAGTCCCGACAGTTTTCCCTTTTAGCAATGTTTTTTTTTTTTAAAACTTGTTTGTCTTGTTTCGTGTTTTCAAATCTTGAGACCCAGAACTCATCCTGATACAGGCAGATGTGGCAGCATTAGAAGTAGGTAGGTTGTAAATGTCCAGCGACAGGTGAACGGATAAAGAAGGTGTGGTACATATATACAGTAGAATATTACTCAGCCATAAAAAAAAGAATGAAATAATGCCATTTGCAGCAACACGGATGGCCCTAGAGATGACCATACTCAGTGAAGTAAGCCAAAGACAAAGACAAATATCATATGATATTGCTCATATGTGGAATCTAAAATAAAATGATACAAATGAACTTATATACAAAGCAGAAACAGACCCACAGACATAGAGAACAAACTTATGGTTACCAAAGGGGAAAGGTGGGAAGGGGTAAATGAGGAGCTTGGGATGAACAGGTACACACGACTCTATATAAAATAGGTAACCAACAAGGACCTACTGTAGAGCTCAGGCAACTACACTCAATATTTTATAATAAGCTATAAGGGAAAAGAATCTGAAAGAGAATATATTTATGTACATATGTATAACTGAATCACTCTGCTGTACACCTGAAACTAACACAACACTGTAAATCAACTACAATTCAATTTTTAAAAGAAGGTACGAAAAGAAAGGGAATATGACAAAGCCAAAAAAAAAAAAAAAAACAAAAAAAAAACAAAAAGAAAATAGAAGTAGGCAGGTTTGCCAAGAGCCTACGTGGATACACGTGCCACCATGTTCTACTTCGCTTTGTTCAACAATGCCTCCGCTTATTCTTATTTTTTCTCTTCTGGCTTTGAGCAATGATGTGTTTTGTTCCAAAAGAGAACCACCATGGAAAGGAGTTGTGCATTGCTCATCCAACCTCAGGGCTCTCTTTCTCTAGGATTCTTCTGCCCACTCACTGTTTCATATGCGAAAGCATTTAAATTCAAAACTCACTAAGTCAGAACTGAAACTATGTGGGTTGCAGGCCTCCTTTTCCATTTGCCCTTCTTGAAAAACCAGGGAGTCCTACAGGGAGATGTGCGTGTGTGCCACGAAGGGTGAGCAAGGAGGCTGTGGGGTGCTGTGCTGGAACCCATGATGCTGTGGCGTGCCTATGCATCACGGACCTTTAGAGGTGGAAAGACCCTGATCCAATTCCATCGTTCTACAAATGAGAAACTCAAAGCCAGAGAGAGGGGCCCGCCCAAAGTCACATGGCGAATTAGAAGCCAAGAGCAGACCCATACATCTTGGCTGCAGTTGGGTGCCCTAATCTAGATCTATCTGGTCTCCTATTCCCCAACAAGATCAGAGAGCCATGCAATTAAAAAAAAAAAAAACTTGAAGCCAATGGCAAGTGCCCACACATTACTTAATACGAAAGAGCATCTCTACCTATTTTTAGAGAAGGCAACATAAGCCAGGAACCAGACCTGGTGAAGAGTTCTTAGTAGTCCGTATACAGAGAGATCTGTGTGACTCCCAACCAATTCTACGCAACCACAGTTCAGGTGACTTACGTTCAACACCAAGCGACCTAGAGAAGTGAAGTACTGATGAGCTTTGGGAGCTGAGTTAACTGGGACGTTTTTCTCGGTAGAGGTAAGGTTCTGGGGTCATTGCCAATTAGATGAAGAAGTCCCTAGAAACCAGCCCATGAGGAAGAGGCATCGGTGACTCTAGTGGGTCGGCATGTTCCAAACAAGTCATACCAGCCACGTGTTAAGAGCCCAACAACAGTCACAAAGGAATCCAAAGGGGAGCTTCTGTGCTGAGAATGAATGCAGCCTTTTCAACAATTTTTAGGATAACTTGTTGACAAGATGACTGTAAAAACTGTGATGAAAAGACATTAGAAACAAACGATTTTCAAGCAAGACTAAAGAACAGGTGGAAAAAGTGGTTAATGGGGTCTTTTTTTTTTTTTTTTTTTCTCCCCACATGACTATTCCAGCAGCCCACGGGTCAGGCCTGGACCCTTTATCCATCCAGCCAAGTCGCCCTGATGGTCCTTTCAAGAGGGAATAAATAGGTCTCTGCAACCTTTATGCTCATAAGAAAACTGAAAGACTCTGCAACAGTAAGAAAAGAAAGCCAGGGCTTCCCTGGTGGCGCAGTGGTTGACAGTCCGCCTGCCGATGCGGGGGACGCGGGTTCGTGCCCCGGTCCGGGAGGATCCCACGTGCCGCGGAGCGGCTGGGCCCGTGAGCCATGGCCGCTGAGCCTGCGCTCCGCCGCAACGGGAGGGGCCACAGCAGTGAGAGGCCCGCGTACCGCAAAAAAACAAAACAAAACAAAACAAAACAAAAAAACCAAGAAAGGAAAGCCAAACAAGCTTCAAAGGCCAAAGTCTGCAAAGATGGAAACTGTTAATTCACAAACATTTGGTCAGATTCTTACTAGATGGAGGTCAGAGGTCCTTTACTTGGTACTACAACATAAAATTAGTTGCAGCAACCAGAGATTTGTTTGCAAGGCCAGTGCAGTGACTCCTCCCAGGCAGAAGAAGACCAAGAGGATGGAGCCAGCAATGCATGAACAGCTGGCCTCTGCCTGTGAGAGGCAAAGACGGCTTAATTCCCATCCCCTGAAATGAGATGCTGAGGGGCAAAGGCGGGGAAGCATCCAAATGGCTGAGTGAAAACCAGCAGAGATTCTCTACTAGGGGTCTCAGATTCCTGCAGGCTCACAGTTATAACAGGGACTGAGCGATTCAGTATCAAATATGTATTTTCCCACTCAAAAGAACGCACTGCCCTAGCCTAGAAGAGTCTTTTTAAATAAATTTCCGAATTGTAAAAATAATCATAATTATCTTATGGCAGGCCACAGAAATCTGAGGACACCAGAAAGGGGTTGCTTTTTTTTTTTCAAAAAGTACAGAACTGCTGATAGAGCAATAGAAATGGAAAACAGAAGTGAACTATATCAATATAAATGAGAACTATATATGGACAAGGAGGGATCAAGGGATTGTCATAGAGGAGGATGGCGATGAAAGTCCCGGAAAAGGTGAATTTGAATGCTTCAGCTAATTTCTCTGTGGTCTCCCCCATCCCAAAGGCAGAGGGTTCTGTTGGTTTTATTAGGACGGTTTGGTCAGCAGAATGTGTGAATAGGGCTAAGGGTTGGAGGAAGAATCATCAAAGTCTCTGAAAAGGGCTTTTGTTTCCAACCCAAAGGGAAAACACCTGAAACGTCTCTACAGTACTAAATGATTTATTCATATACTGCATATACACGCACAATGACAAGAGAGAAAAATCTTTGCAACTTTGGGGCCTTCATTTTCCGGTTCTGAAATGGGCAGAACCGGACATGGTCAATATTCATTCCAGAGACAGAGAAGTACAGTTTAATGAAATGAATCGTTACCTTTTTGAAACGTTTAGCTTAAAGGCCATAGAAGTGCAAATGAGGACCAGGAAGTCAGGGCTGCCAAACCACTGAGGTAAGCTGAAGGCAGATTTTCCCACTACATCTCCAGACACATGGCAAAAAGGAACAGGAAGGCTCTAGAGATGCTCGGGTCAGGTAAACTTCTCCTCAGTGTAATCTCAGGAGTACAAACCGTACTACGGACCCAGGAACTTGCGATTCAAATCTAACGTTCTCCAAAATAGAAGAACTCGAAGGATAGATTAGATAGATTCGAACAACAAGCAGAGATTCTCTACTCTGGGTCTCAGATTCCTGCAGGCTCACAGTTATGAAAGGGACTTATCCGTGTTATGGGAGAGAGAAGATTCCTGAGTTCAACAAACACAAACCCCACCATCTCTGGTTGTCTGGGACACAAAAGGGAATAAAATGCACCTTCTCCCTCAGAGCTCACACCTGCCTTACATTTTTAAATCTTTCAGGTTTATTAATAAAGGAAAAAAGAACAAGAAAACCTTCGAAATCAGGGAAAGGAAATCTGAAAGCATTTTCTATTTTCTCGTGCTATGCTAGTATTTTTTTTCCCCCAGCTTTATTAAGACGTGAAAGCTGGATTTTTTAAAAGTCACTCTATTTTATGTTGTCTTAAAAAACAAAACAAAAACAAAAGAATCACACGCTGGTATGAATACAAGGGAGAATTCTAAAAATGTAGGTTTGTGTATTTAACCTCATATTCTATTAAAGAGCTAGAACAAATGGATTTAAATCAGTGATATTGGAGCTGAAGGCTTGAAGTTCATTATCAGCCTGTCTGGAAATGATCTGCTTGCTCTCTGGGGTTCTTGATTTTTATTTGCGTGTGTTTCTGCCCAGCGGCTGAAAGGTCGGCAAGAGGAAACACTGCTGCGGCAGGGCCCCAGGCCGTCTCGTTCTCGAGAAACAGCTGAGCTGGCTCCTGGGACAGGCTCATGCTTCTAGAATATTGTGGGCTTGTCAAGCCAGTCATCATAGCCACAACAGCACTGCCATTTCAAACACCAGATTCAGTGTCATTTTTTTGTTTGTTTTTATTCCATAGCCAAAGAACAGACAGCAAGCACAGACACTTTTTGCCTGCTATTTTCAAGCCTTTCTTAGCAAGTCCTTGGAAGAATGTACGAGCAGGCGTTCCTGCTCTGTCTGGAAAAAAAAAAAAAAAAAAAACACACCAAAAAACGGCAGCGCAGAAGAGTACAAAAGGTTTCACTTCCTTTTTAATCTTTACCCAGCAGAAAAGAGCAGCTTGAAAATGGTGTCTCTGGGGAGGAGAGAGTCACTTCCTGGTGGCCTTTGTCAACAGAGACCCTGCCACGTGACCCATCTTCAGACAGTATGGAGAAGCACGGTTTATTATATCTTTCACGGAAACACCCAATTAAGTCACGTGGAGTGTTGACTTAGCATCCTTTCCCGAACATTCCAGGGACTCTGACAGCCAAATGGTGCAGCCTTGGGTAAGATGTACCTCTCTGTAAGGTTTTCAAGTGGGCTCTGAGGAGTCCACCCACGGGCCAGCTGCTTAAATGGTTCCAAGAGTCCAGAAATATAAGACTAAAATTGCACCAGTACCACGTGGATTATGCCTCTTAACAATAATGCTGCAGGTGGTACAAATTACATATCTATATCTATATCTGGTCATTAAGAAAAATGCCACAAATGTCTAGGAGGGAAAGAAGGCACTCATAAAATAGTAGTCATCAAATTTGAGAAGCTAATAACACAAGGTATTCACTCTCGGATGTTCTTAGTATAATTTGCAATACCCATTGGCAATTTGAACCCCTAGTCACATCCACCGCTTCTCTGCTTTTGATCAATGCAATGGCTTCCTAGTTTTTAAAGAGATAAATCCTAGGCGTAATGCTGAGCTTCAGATAATAATAATAAAGGTGTTTTTTCCTGTCTTGTCACTGATTTAAAAGAAAGTGAGATGAGTTGAATGGGAAAAAATACAGCTGGGGATCACTGAATGAGAAACTCACGCTGGAGGAAATGTGTGGGTGAAACTGAACACTTGGTTCAGAGGTGAACACTGCATCTGACTGGCTGCTTGCAATTTTGCCTTCCAGATGGCAGTTGGACCGGTTGTTTTGCCCTCCAAGAGACGCGGGAGAGACTGACAGAAAGCTGGCTTACTCCTCCTACTAGAAGCCTTTGGTTTGGCTGTTGGTAAACTGGGAATCGAGTTCACCACATCTGCTGAATGACCAGTCAATTCAACCTCACTCTCGTTCTCTTGTAGAATTCGGCAACCCGTTGAATGGTTTTGACCACTTTTTCCAGAAGATGAGGTCGGCGTATGGATGTCAATACAACGTTGAACGATGCCTGTCACGAGATTTCTAGTCCCTGGGATAGGACTGCAAATCTCTTATGGCCCAAGTCCCTCTGTGTTTCCTCTGTGTGCCTTTCAGGGTCTTACCCATAATAGGTGCTTCCTAAGTGTGTGCTGAATGAATGAAATCTGCTCATGTCCCACCCATCCCACCCCTCCAAATACATACATATAAATAAGCAAATAAATCAAAAGGATAAACAATGAGTCCATGGAAAGCCCAGACACTTGGTGTCTACGCAGACTTCCACACTGTCAAACACCTGGCTGCTTGCAAACATCTGGATGGCTGCCTCCATTATTCTATGTTCCTCCAGTGATGTAATGATAAAAATAGATTATATACAGAGATAGATTCTGAAGTAAGACAAGAAATGATCTACCAATCCTATAGTCCTTTTGCTCCTACGGTCTAAAACAATTCCTATTTTATGAAAAATTTAGCAAGATCTGGATCTGCTACTTAGGATGGTTTGCTAGTACTTGACAACGAGAGTCAGAATGGTGCTGTATGTTGCTGTCATTTCCCTCCCTCTCTCCCCCTCCTCTTTTCTATAAAATTTTAGAATAGTTAGCTCTTCGGTTCACTCCGATAGGAGCTCCGAGGATCCCAAAGCACCAGGCATGTCCGAGAATTCCAGGATGGTTGAGTTACTGGACCTACAGCACAGCCCCGGCTCCCAGGAATTTTCCTTTCCCAGGCTCCCCAGGCGCCACCCACAGCCATACCAGCCACTCTGCAGAGCGTTCCTCATCAGCCAGCAGGCCCTCTCCCTGCTACCAGGCCAGAAGCCATTCTGGAGAAGAAGAAGCCAATATAAGGAGAAGACAAAAGCCTGCACTGTGTGATTTCTGTCTGCCCATCGTCGGAAGCACGAGGTAACGTGGGGTTGTGGATTTTCCACAGATCAGCAAGTCTGTAATCAAGGGAATCGCTCTGTCTTTACTTCCAAGGACACGAGCAAATTTAGAGTGGTGTTTTTCTGGGGCGGGGGGGTGGGGGGGGGTGCATCTTGTCTGGGGGGGTTTGTTTTTGTTTCCTCTCTCCTTCCCCTCCGAGAGGAAGGGCTTAACACAGGCCTTTAGCTTGTGACTAGGAGGTAGGTGAGAATTGTCACTCAGCACAGAAACTACAGGTCCTGGGTTGGTTATTTGCATTTCTCCATTTGCTACACAATACTTTGTCAAGATCTTTGGCAAATGTTCTTACACTCTGACTTTCTCTATTGGTTTCGTATTAACAGACCTTACCTTAGGTCGGGGAAAAAGGCAGGGGCCACGTGGACAGATTAAATGTTTGTCAGGTTCAAATAGTTCCGTGGGTAACAATAAAGAGAAAAAGATAATTTGGTTAAGCAGTGATTCGACTTTAAAAAGAGGCTAATCACACCAATTAATCCACAGACAATTATTAAGCGTGTACTTCTGTCCAGATTTAAATTCAACCAGTATTTATTCGGTGCAGACGCTTTCACAGACTTACCTCACTTTGTGTTCAAGCACCATTTACTGAACTAGCTTGCTCTCAGTAAGCCCTTTCTATTCTAAAACCAGGATTAATTTGCATTCCTAATTCCTTTCTCTTGTCTTGCTTCCTTGAAGAGCCTGTGATGCACATTCTGGCAATGTCCAATATCATTTTTTGCGTTGGATGACGAAAACGTCTGTATTATGAAAATGAATATCTAATGAAAATATCTGACACCTATTCACCTCTTGCTATTTGCCAGTCACAGTGCCAGACCCTTTGTAAGTATTACCTTACTGAATTCTGGCAGCAGCCTAAAGTGGTAGGTGCTGGAACGCTAAAATGATGCTAGAATGATCTCCAATTTACAGTTGAGAGCACTGAGGCATGGAGAAGTTAAATTACTTGTACATTCACACAGCTAGTTAGTGGAAGAGGTAAGATTCAAAGTTGGCTCCCTCTGACTCTTGGCGTCATGCTTCCCTTGCCCAGTGTGAGAGCCAAAATTCTAACGTGGTATCTATGATCTCAGCCCCCTGGTGTTATGCCATGATTAGGTTACGTTATATGACAAAGACAATGGATGTCACTCCCTTGATTGGGTGACATCATATGGCAAGGTAGAAGGGACTTTGCAAATGTAACTGAGGTCCCAAATCAGTGAACTCTAAGTAATCAAAAGAGTGATTATCCTGGGTGGGCCTGACTTAATCAGTTGGGCATCCTCTAAAAGAGGGCTTAGGCCTTCTCTGAGTCAGAGGCTCTTTCCTGATGACCTTGAAGAAGAAAGCCACCATGTGTTTTACAGCTTCGAGGAAAACAATTCTGCCCCCAAACTACTTGAACTTGCAAGGGGACACGAGCTTCCAGATGAGACCACAGCCCCAGCTGACACCTTGATTGCACCTTTGTGACATCCTGAGCCAAAGATCTAGCTAAACCATTCCCAGACTCCTAATGGATAAAAACTGTGAGATGATAAATGTGTTTGTTTGTTTGTTTGTTTGTTTGTTTTGCGGTACGCGGGCCTCTCGCTGTTGTGGCCCCTCCCGTTGCGGAGCACAGGCTCCGGACGCGCAGGCTCGGCGGCCACGGCTCACGGGCCCAGCCGCTCCGCGGCATGTGGGATCCTCCCGGACCGGGCCACGAACCCGCGTCCCCTGCATCGGCAGGCGGACTCTCAACCACTGCGCCACCAGGGAAGCCCAAATGTGCTGCTTTAAGCCATTAAATTTGTGGTAATTTGTTAAACAACAGTAGAAAATTAAGCAAAAATCAAGTATGTGAACTATCTGATGACACAAAGAAAACTATCAATAAAAAGCTTGGGGCTTCCCTGGCAGTCCAGTGGTTCAGACTCCACACTTCCACTGCAGGGGGCACAGGTTCAATCCCTGGTCGGGGAGCTAAGATCCCCCATGCCACGCAGCAAGGCCCCCCCACCCACCCAAAAAAAGTTTGATAACCTATAAGGGAAAAGGATCTAAAAAGAATATATATATATATATATATATACACGTGTATGTATAACTGAATCACTTTGCTGTACACCTGAAACACAACATTGTAAATCAACTATATGTCAATAAAAATGTTTTTTTAAAGTTTGAGCGCACAAATATGTAAAGAATGTATTATGTATTTATAAATTATATACACGAGATTACCCCCAAATAAAACATTAGATAGCCACATACACACACAAACCAGCAATTACAAAGTATAACCATTGTTCTTGGCCACATCCGTCCTCCACCGCTGACAAGGTTATAACAAGTACTGAAACTCTAATATTCATTATCCCCTCACAAATGGACTAAAACCTGTCCAAAATAAAAGGAAGAGGCAGGCTTTTGAGAACCTGACTACAGCACTTCTAGGGGGCCATTCATGGAAGGACACAGACTCAGCCTTTTTATGGGCCCCCCACACACACACACACACACACACACAAAGTATGTGTGCTTTGAGACCTTAAACACTCAGAGGTCACCCTGATCACTGCCTACACCGACCAAAGTCAGAGCTACGTGACCCTCATCCAGCAGTCAGTCAGCAAGGGTTTGTGATGGCCTAGGGCTGCATGGCTCTGCTTCCAGGAAGGGAAGCACGCTATTCCAGAAAAAGCGCGTTTTGCCAATAGACAAAATAAGCCCTCGATCCTTGGGCTCTATTCTTCAAACATTCCAACTATGCAAAATTTAGATTTCTGATTTTTGTTTTCTACTTTCACCTCCAGATTTTAATTTCCCCCACTTATGCAAGAGGCTTCGCTAGAAATTACATCCCATGAGAAGTTTGGTTTACATCCCCGGCCAGTTCATTGCAGTGATTTTGCTGTGTCTACCCACTTCATGCTGGGCCTCAGTTCTCTTTCCAAAAATAGGTTTGTCTGGAACAGGAAGCAGCAAACTTCTTATGAAATGGGCCACACAGTAAATATTTTCTCTTTTGCAGGCCATACAGTCTCTGTCAGAGCTACCCAACTCTGCCGTTGAACATGAAAGCCAGAAGCAAACTGCAAATGGATGAGGGCGCCAATCAAACTTGATTTATCAACACTGAAATGTGAATTTCATATAACTTTTACATGCCAAGAAATAGTATTCTTCTTTTGATTTGTCTTCCAGTCCTTTACAAATACAAACGCCAGCTTTAGCATTCAGGCTGTAGAAAAACTGGTAGCTGGCCTTATCTGGCCCTCAGGCCAGAGTCTGCTGACCCTGGTACGTAGAGAGCGATGATCAGAGTTAATGAATTAATCATTATAGAAGATTTTTCTCTTTTGGGAATGAGAATTTTACAGACGAAAAAGCAGCAGTATATAGGTATGTATTAAATTAGCAAAGATGTCCTTATAGTGGTCAGGTTTACAAATCACGCCAGATCTGCAAAGAGGAGGCTGATTTTACTTTTGCTAAGGGAACTTGTTGTGCATGTCATTCATTCAAGCAACTCAGTCACCCGGGATGTACCTTGTGGTTCTTACGACTAAAGACCCAGGTAGTAGGCTAAAATTACCATGGAGTCCTTTGCACTATTTGACATACACACATCAGCATGTATGAAAAATGAACCATGTGACGGCAGAACCCTTAAATGTGATTGGTGGCAATCAGGCGAGATAATCAAATCGGAGGTGACTCAACCAAATCCAGTTCTCTGCCACCTTCAGATAACCATGGACAAAATTCAAATGTCCAGGTTTTCCTACGTCCTCATTCGTCACATTGAGATATATACACTTTTGTTCTCAGATGCAGGTGACTGTACTGCCATGCCGGCATTATGTTATGAAACAAGCAAGTGTAACTTTCAAGATGTAAAAGACTGGACTAGAGAGTTTGCATATTCTTAGAAAAAGCATCTCTTGAGCCAACGGGAAACAAGGGGAGTGGCAATCCCATTTTCCAGAGTTCAAACTTTTAGGCACCGAATTACTCTATATCTATATCTATATCTATACAATGTTGCCTTTTTACAAACCTCGAAAGAAAGAAGGAAGGAAGGGAGGAAAAATATGAATCATTTTTCTAGAACCAGATGGAAAGCTATTCTCATGATTTTGTGCTGTCCTGCGGGCATATCAGAGTTTTGCTGGACTACACCAATGTTATGCCACCGTATCCTCTACAGTGTAACATGTTGATGGAGAATGAAAAGTCAGGAGTATCCACTTGGACGGTCTGGCAAAACTCAGTTTAGAGTAAATGTAAGCTCTCCGGAGAATCTACCACGAGGAGAGTTCTTTTTAAAGCTCCTTGTTTTAATCCAATGGGGAAAAAAAAGATAAAAACTGAGGAATAAGATCTATAAAGAAGAAAGCACAAATATTAAGACTGGCAAATGGAAAACGGCAGTCAGGGGATGAACTGAAAGCCAAGTTCAACTTTCAGACTGTCCTGGCAAAACTGTCATTAAAGTGAAGGATTCAGGCCCACCTGAGCACCATATCTCAGTAAGCCTTAATGAAAACTCTACTAGCGTATGTCCTTACAGTGTGTTCAAATACAGTTTTCTGTTTATATGACTATAGATACACGCATCTGAAAAATACGGAAAAGTACAAACAAGAATATACAAACAGTTAAAATCCGAATCCACCACCTATTACTAATGCCTTCTGTTTTTAAGGAGAAGGGCTACTATTTTCATTATTGTAACAAAAACTGCAAACTTTTTGAACTATAACAGTCAAATAAAATTAATAACCCAACATCTAACTATAGAACTCTGGAAACTCTAATCTAGAAAAGTCAGGACACGACCAAGACCACCCAGGTTCTCCTATGCCCAATCAGGATAAGAAATCAGTATCCTCTAACTTATAGCCTAGTTGTTAAGAGGGCAGAATCTTTCAGGCAGTAATCCCAAGCAAGAACCAAAATTTGTCCTCAGCCCTGGAAGAGCTGTGATTTACAAACTACCAGCTTCTTTGTAAGATGAGACCTTGAGGCCGAAAAGAATCAGTCAGTGTTCCTTAGGTTTTGTAGCTGTCTAATTAAAGAGGAGTTTTAGACTTACCCCCCAGAGGTTTTAATATTGTTACTTCAATTTATAGCTGTTCTTTCATTTTAATAGTCAAATAAAAGTTTTAATTATAGTCAAGCAGGTCTTCATATGGAAAGATGGCACTGCGGGCTCACCTTCCAGAGACCACATGTTTTCAGTTATTTTCTGGGGGTGGAGGTAACCACACTGAACATTTACCCATCCTGCTTCAAACAGCGTACATTTGCCCAAGATCTCTCTAGACAAAGCTAGGACCGAGACCACATCTACAGAAATACACAGAATTAAGCTGCCACGTCAAATCAAGAGCCTTGATTGTAGCCGCTTTATACACCAAGCAGCCTGCCATAAGCTGTTACAAACAGAACACTTCATTATGTTAACAGATGGTCTGTGTACTAACAAGAGACGAGGAGTACTGAAATATTAAAAACAAATCTAGGGCTTCCCTGGTGGCGTAGTGGTTAAGAATCTGCCTGCCAAGGCAGGGGACAAGGGTTCGAGCCCGGGACGATCCCACATGCCACGGAGAAGCTAAGCCCGTGCGCCACAACCACTGAGCCTGTGCTCTAGAGCCCACGAGCCACAACCGCTGAGCCCACGGGCCGCATCTGCCGAAGCCCCGCGCTCTAGAGCCCGTGCTCAGCAACAAGAGAAGCCACCGCAGTGAAAGAAGCCCGCGCACCGCAACAAAGAGTAGCCCCCACTCGCCGCAACTAGAGAAAGTCCGTGCGCAGCAATGAAGACCCAACACAGCCAAAAATAATAAATAAATTAAAATAAATAAATTAAAAAAAGAAATCTAGGCCGAATACTTGGTACCCAATTAAAAGATGTTATCTTTTGCTGTTTCTGTTCACTTTCTCTCAATAAACTTTATTTTGTTTGTCACAACTAAGAAACTAACAAGGCTACGTTACTGCTAACTAAACGCAAGACTTCGTTCCAATTTCACCTGTTTGTCCATTCAATGTCCCCTTTCAGTTTGAGAATTCAATCCAGGGTTCCACATTGCATTTAATCATCATGTCTTCTTAGTCTCCTCTGGGCTGACAGTTTCTGCATCTTTCCATATTTTTTTCATGAACTTGACAATTTCCAGTAGTGCCAGCCAGGAATTTTATACAACGTCCCTTCATTTGGGTTTGCGTGATGGTTTTCCTCATTAGACTGGGGTTATGTTATGCATTTTGGGAAAGTGCCAAAGTTCCCTTCTCTTCATAACATGTCGGAAGGTACCTGATACCTACGTGACATCACTGGCGATGTTACCCTTCATCTCCTGGTTAAGGTGCTGTCTGCCAGGTTTCTCCACTATAATACTGCTGTTTTTCCCTTCCCTGTCCACACACTATTCTTTGGAAGGAGTCACTAAATCCAGCCCAGCGTGGGTGGGAGCTGGCGAGGGATTAATCTTGCCCTCTGGGATGGAGAGTATCTAGATTCGTCACGTGGAATTATTCTTCTGTAAGGAAGATGCGTCTCTTCTCCCCTACGATGTCATCTCTTCATGCCCAAAGCATGGTGACCGGGCAAATTTTCATTCCGAGAAAACTTCTTTTGAAACTCAACAGTTCATCAGAGAGCCGTTATAATGAAAGTCAATTACTGCCAGACACTGAATGCTCTGTTTTTAGGAAAATTTCACCTCGCCATCGAGGAGAAATGAGACTTTTCACTGTCTAATTAACAGTGAACTCGAGGTAGAATAAGAAACAAAGGAGTAGGGCAAATAGGAGTGAAGAGGGTGGAAAGGAGAAGAAAAAGGGGTCAGGCCAGCTGAAGTGCCCGCCCACTGGTGTGATGAGTTACTCCCTGCCACGGCTGCCCACTCAGCAGGAGGGAATTCCTCCCAGGTCACTAGCTGTTCAGGTCGACTTACCTAGAGACAGGTTTTTGCCTGGTTATTAGTCCACTAATCAACAGCCATTATGCCTCATGCATTTGATGCAAATGTACGCATCTCTGACTTGTGACAAAAACGGTTTTACTTGGGCGTCACTCTACCACTATGGATAAACTCCACCTGAAATGATTAAGTGGTTTAAATAGTTATCACCAGCTACACGTATTACCATGGATGCCCAATTTTAGCTTTGTTCACCAAGCCCTTTCACTGATTGGGGAAATGTCTTCTGATATATGACAGGTCAACATCTTGGTTCTCTTGACTCCTTTTTTTTCCCCCTCTTTCTCATTTTGTTGTTTTTTGCTGTTCTCCCTTTCTTATGTATTTTTCCAGGGGATTTTTCCAGATTTCTTAATAGATTTTTCACCAGATCTTTACTATCCTAGGGAATCTCTCTGCAAATCCTGTTTTCTTTTACCCCTTTGTACCCCCACGGAAGACACGGGTCACTTGCCTTCAGAACCCTTCTGACTTTTGGCACCTGCAGAGTTACACACACACACACACACACACACACACACCCCAGTCCCCACCCCCCTCCCCCGTGCGGGAAGTGGTTCTAGACTTCTCTTCTAAACTAGTAGGTGCCGTGGTCAGAGGAAATCCTGTCATCTGGTGAGGGAAAGACTAGTGACTTGGCTGCATCCCACCTGGTGAACCATCTGGCTGAAAAGGAAGCAAATCAGTCTCTGGGAGGATGCCTGGTGTTGCCCCTTTAAAGCACCCCTACGTGGCCCACGTTATAGGATCCAGGGAGCCACAACACCCAACGTTTATGGTCGGCAATGTGATAATGATGAAGACTTTGATTCTCTTAGATCGGACTACATCTCCATCCTCCTCCCGACATGGCAAGCGGCAAAGAAGATGACTGACTAGTCACAGTCAGGGCAAGGTAAGTAGCGAGGGAAACGAGCAAGGAGACAGAGCAAAAGGTAGAGGATGCAGAGGTGAGCTGCCGCCACTGGATGATATCCGCAACTGAAAACACAATGTTTTAATTAACGAACAAGTTGTGGATCTAGATGCCAAAGTACAGGAAGTGCAGACCACGTGACGAGCTGCACCATTCAGTAAACAAATCCAGACTGCGAGACACTTTGCAAGTCAAAGACCCCAGGTACTTCAACAAACAACAGCAGCAAAAATTGCAAGGAAAGCGAAGCGCCAGAGGAAAAGACACAAGTTTTTTAAAAAATGACTCAGACTCAGTTTGCGTTGTTAGGGTACAGCACCTAGGGGTGCACACCCAAATGATAAAACCATAAGAAAATGAGAGCAAATTATTAGTATAAATGTAGAGAAGGGGCTCATTTGGGGGTGTTGAGACTGGAATGGAGCCCAGGTAGGCTCCTGGGGGTAGGTGGACGAGTTCTATTTCTTGACCTGAGTTTCCATTAGAAGAGTTGGATGTTTGCCTCGTAACAACGCATTAAACTCTATGTTTGCGGGTTTTTGTAGTTTCCTTTTTTCAATTTTACAATAAAAGGTTAAAGTGTCTCTAGTTACCAATAATTATAACTTGGGAGACTGCACATTTAAAAAGCCCTATTTCTGCCTTCTCTTGAATAACTGGAAGACTCGGCAACGCTGGATCCGCGTTTCCTTATGGTAAGTGGCTGGAGCTAAGAAGGGGCTGCTTCCTCTCTCGACAGAGCTCGACCTCTCCAGTTATTTACGTGACCCGTGCTGGGCACCTGTAAACACATGAATTTGTGACCCCTGCGGTGGGGAAAACTAGCTCTTTCCTACACCTTTCACTGGCAAGATTCCTGTATGTTGGGCATAAATTCAATAGAAAACAGTTCAACTCACATTTCTCAAGCACGTACTCCACAGAGCTCCAGGCTAGGATCTCTTCTGGCCCTCTCCAGCCCAGGAGCCTCCAATCTGGGGGAGGGAAATCGAGATTTAGGCAATTACCCTACTCCAGAGAGGTGTAGACTGTAAGTCTTGATAGAAAGTACCAGCAGAATGCAGTGGGGATTTCTTCTGCAGGAAGACAGAATCAATCTGAGCGAGAATCCAGGGAGACTTCTTGGAGAATGTGAAAGGACTTGGGCCTTGGAAGATAACTGGGACGAGGCTGGGGCATGTAGGGAAGAAAGAGTCTGATGGAAGGGAAAATCTGAACCCAAGGACATGGCTGGAGGTTGCAGAGCAATGTTTGGATTAGATTCCCAGGGCTGGTGAGTGATGGATGTGACTGGTGAGTCACAAGATACAGCTGACTTGTCAAGTTACTTGAACGATAATGATGCCATTGACCAAGTGGGGAGGACAAGTTCTGTAGGCAGGATGACTCTAAGCAATGATCATGTGGAGATGTCTCGTCAGATGCAGCCCGAGAGAGAGTCAGATGGAATCCAAAGGAATCCCAGAGTCATCAGGTTAAAGAAACTTACTAGGTGAAGCCATGGGGAAAGGAAGAGCATAGACAAGGAAGAATGCAGATGAGGAAGAGCGTAAGCTCAAGGCTGGCTCCTTGCACAAACCAATATCTAAGGGGTGGTAGAAGAAGTATAGCCAGAGAAAAAAATGAGTGAAGAGAAGCAGGAGAATTTAGGGCCAGGGGAGACACTGGAATGGCCACCCGAATAGTGACAGGTGGATGAGAGATGAAATTTTCCAGGATGAGGGAGGACAGACCATGTCTACTTGGCCGTTTAGATTAAGAAAAAGGGAAAGGTTATTTGGACATCCATGAGAAGTAGCCATTTATTTTTCCTAACTAAGCAATGTCATTTATCCTCATGCCGATTTTCTTTAAATTTAAAAATAGCAAAAAAAAAAAAAAAAAAAAAAAAAAAAGCTTTGGGCTTCCCTGGTGGCGCAGCGGTTGTGAGTCCGCCTGCCGGTGCAGGGGACACGGGTTCGTGCCCCGGTCTGGGAAGATCCCACGTGACGCGGAGCGGCTGGGCCCGGGGGCCGTGGCCGCTGAGCCTGCGCGTCCGGAGCCTGTGCTCCGCAGCGGGAGAGGCCACAGCAGTGAGAGGCCCGCGTACCGCCAAAAAAAGAAATAAAAAAAATTTAAAAATGAAATAAAAAAATAAAAATAGCTGCGTTGACAGGTTTGTTGCATCTTTACATTTCCGAAGTTGATATTTTTGATTCATTTCAATGAATCATCTTCTACATTCTATGTCAACAGAGGTGTAAGGCCCTCAGGAAGAGTTGAGAAGAGATGACGACCAGTAGCCATCATTTTCTTTTTTCTTTTCTTTCCTTTTTTTTTTTTTTTTTTTTCCCCCCGGTACGCCGGCCTCTCGCTGCTGTGGCCTCTCCCGTTGCGGAGCACAGGCTCCGGACGCGCACGCTCAGCGGCCACGGCCCACGGGCCCAGCCGCTCCGCGGCACGTGGGATCTTCCCGGACCGGGGCACGAACCCGTGTCCCCGGCACCGGCGGGCGGACTCTCAACCCCTGCGCCGCCACGGAAGCCCTATGACCTTTACTTTTAATATCATTTCTTTTGTTGTACCTTTATATCATTCAATTTTTAATAGTGGCTGTGTTTAGCAAGCAGCTCTCAAGTTTCTAAAAAAATGTTAACATCTGGAACGGCTCACAAAAAACTGGGAACAGTAGCTACCTCTGGAACATGGGCTGGAGGTTAGGAGAACTTTTTCATTCACTCTATTCTATACTGTGTGATTTATTTTAAATAAACAGATGTGTATATTACTCTATAATAATTTTTAAAGTTTAAGAATACCATATTAAATACCAGCTGTGTAAAGAGAGGAGCGTTAAAAATATATATTTGCTTTCACGTATACGTTGGAGGCTAAACAAGAAACTAGTAAAGAGAGCAAGGGAAATCTGTTGAAGGGGAATATACTCCTCATACTGTTTTAATATTTGAACCAGATAAATGTGTTCTCTGTTCAAACAATTTTAATGATTAAAAATACTTTTAGCAGTGGGGGAGGGATGGATTGGGGGTTTGGGATTAGCAGATGCAAACTATTACATAGAGAATGGATAAGCAACAAGGACGAACTATATAGCACAGAGAACTGTATTCAATATCCTGTGATAAACCATAATGGAAAAGAATAAGAAACAGAATGTATACATATGTATAACTGACTTACTTTGCTGTACAGTAGAAATTAACACAACATTGTAAATCAACTATACTTCAATAAAATACATTTTAAAAATAAAAACTACCAATAAAAATACTTTTAAAAGGTCAGCTTCTATCCCCCATGTCCCCAAAATGGGAGAAAATTTGTACTATTTACGATTACACGTACTGGAGGCTCTGCCTCTCTTGAGGATATGCTCCCACTGAAATCAGAGACTTTTTCCTGGTTTCCATGACAAATACGTGGCCAGGGCATCTTGAAAATGAACCTGGGAGTGAGTCACTGTCCAGGTAGGCAGCTGCCATCAGCACCGGCCTCAAGACTCGGATAGGTAGGGTGCCACGGTTATAAGCAAACAGCAGTATTCAGGTGAAGACATTTTTTCCAGGTAGAAAGTGGAAGAGGGCCACACATTCTTGAAGCTCTATCCATCCATCATTCCTCTCATACTAGCGTTGGAAATGTGTGTTTGACTAATCAACAGGTGATGTGCGTTCAAGGATTGCTGAAAGGCAGGCGCCTGACCGAATTCAAAGCCAAAATTCTGAAGCCACTTCCTGGTTCTCAGAGAGCAGAAACCTTCCTCCCGCGGTGCAGAAGCAGAGGTGACAGTGCTGAAGGCCGCGCCCAATGATTCCAGCGGTGCACAGTTTTCCTTTATCACGCCAACGTCTGCTGTCCATCAGGAACCCGAAAAGCATCGGTCTCTCCTGTCCTGCTACAAGCCCTTGCTGGAGCCACTAATGACGAGCAACTTCTCGGCCAATCATGGGAACTCCATGAGATGTGCGGTTGATCAAAATTAACGTTAAAGATCTAGTTTGAATTCAATGGGAATGCGATTTACACATACGCCTCTGTATCCTTCTGAAAAAGCACAGCCATGACACGTCAGAGTGCTGACTGCAAACAAGATGACTAAGATGACTCTTAAAGATGAGATGAGAGCACAGGCCTGCATCAGCCGTTATCTTTTTTTTAAGATTATTTTACTTTTGTTAAATTAATTCATTTATTTTTGGCCGCTCCTGCGGCATGTGGGACCTTAGTTCCCCGGCCAGGGATCAAGTCCACGTCCTCTGCGTTGGAATCGCGGAGTCCCAGGGAAGTCCAGCTGTATCTTTTTTTCTTTTTTTTAATTATTCTTTTTTTTAATTTTAATTTTTAAAAATTTTTTATTTTAAGGAGTTCCCTGATGGTCTAGTGGTTAGGATTCGGCGTTTTCACTGCAGGGGCCCGGGTTCAACTGCTGGTCGGGGAAACTGAGATTCCACAAGCCGCGTGGTGCAACCCCCAAAGAATTTTCTAAAATATCGTATTGGAGTATAGTTGATTTACATGCATCAGCCGTATGTTGACAGGGCCTTTGAAAAGATTCCCTATAGCATGGCATCTCTACAATGTTGAGTCTCGTCAAGCAGAACAAGCCCACAGGCCTACATAAATAGGTTGCTTTTATTTTCCATACCGTTGGCCCATAAATTTCGAAATGGCATTCGTTGGTTTAGACGTCTAAGGTGGAACACGTAAAAATCATGTTCACGTTAGAAGGAATGACAGTTAGAAATTCGCCTTTTTGCTGACATCGTAGATAGCACTGACTCAGACAAGCATCACCCATAAATGCTGAAACCACGTGGTAAAAGTTTGATGAGATACAGGAGACCTGAGTCTCAAAGTATCTCTCCCCACAGGCTATTAATGACAAAGGGAAAACGCTAGTTTCACAGCAGAGAAAGCTGGTGGCAACCCTGAAAACAAGCGGTCCTCCTTCACCGTCAGCGATGGCACAACTGGACATCACGTGGCCCTCCGAGAAGGACACGACATCCCTCACCGGTCGCTCCTACCAAAATGATCTGATTCTACCCGTGAAAAAACAGGAGGCAAACCCAACTGAGAGAAAGTTGACAAACCAGCTGGTCCGTATTCTTCCGAAATGCGAGAGACAAAGAACAGCTGAAGGACGGTTTCAGATTAAAGAGGCACAAGAACTAAATGCCTCTGGTGAGCCTGCATTGGATCCCGGTGAGGAGGAAGAAAAAGGCTGTCAAAGACATTAATGGAGCAACTGGCAAAATTCAAATCTGGACTTTAGCCTCGATAACAATAGCAGTACGCTGGATGGTCCACGTCCTGAATTCAGTCTTGGTACTGTGGTTCTGTAGGAGAACACCCTTATTATAAAAGCCACCATCTACTGAACACCTTTAACGTACGAGGTGCACGTATTTCTTTCAGCCCTCAGGAGAAGCCCACACGTTGGGACCATTCCCCTTCCCGACTTTGCAGAGGAGAAAAGAGACGCTCAGAGCAGTTATGAAGCATATGCAAGGCTGCACAGCTAATAGGGAGCTGACCAGGAGCAAGAGACAAGTTCAGTGGTGATGGCATAGAAAAGTGTATCTTGTGTCTATTAGCACCTGGGAGCCTGGACAAAGGAGTGGAAAACAGAGGCTCTTGGAGGAGCGTCAGGACTGGGGCGTACAGGGCGACTTGGGAAGGGCCTGGGGAGGTGAGGGTTTTAAATCAATGCCAAGTGATTGACGACGAGTGGGGGCTAGACTGAGAAAAGACGGGAAACGAGGCCGTGAGGAGGCAGGAGGCAGGAGGCTGGGGGAATGGATGCCTTGATAAATGTGCCTCCGACTCACACTGAGAAAACGTCTTACATCACAGGCTGGTTAAACACACATACACACTCTCACATAAATAACTGAAACAAAGTTTGATTAAACAGTAACCTACCTTTACCACGCGGGAGAGCCTGGACCTTCCCCTGCTGTTTCTCTTTAGCGATTTGTTGTGGCTTGTTCATTTTTTTTGCTTTGCTTTATTTTTCATGCTGGCAAGAATCCACTAAACTGATTTCCTGAAACCGGAAGGGGACGGACGGGGCGGCTGTGGTTTGAAAACCAGGCTCGAGGGTGTGCCCCAAGCTTGAGGGGCCGCTGGACTGGGGGAGTCAAGTTTAGAATGGCAGTCAGCTCTCCAGTTTGGAGACCTCCCTTTCGGCTTTCTTTCCTCAGCTAAGCAAGCCTAAGCCCCTCACGGCTCTCTTTGCCTGGTTCTGTGATCCAAAGGCCTTAACCACGCCTGCACCCTAATGAAGCCCTAATTGGAAACACCTGTAGTACCAAGCATGGCAGCAGGGGCCCAAGTCACAACTGGCCTTGGTCAAGCCAAATATCTGAGGAATTCTAAACATACACAGACATCAACGTACATAGGCGTCAGCTTCCAGGAGAAGAGGAAAGAAAATACATCATAGCTGTTTCAAGGGGAAACGGTCAAAAGTGTTGCCTCCTTGGGGCAGGCAGCCCTTAATGCCTGGGTTAGCGTCAATTGACCTCACCTCTTTCTGATCTGAAGAATTAGTTCTTTGCTGCTTGGGTTGAGGACCTAAACAGATGGACTTTGTCGTATCCATCTCTCCTGACGGGAAACTTCGTAACCTATTTCGGAAAAGCAGGCCCGAGGAGATGAAGGTTCAAAACATTAGTTGCCAATATGTTTGTTCCTGGTACGTGTATGTATTCGGGCATAGCTGTGATAACATGGGGCTTTTAAAGAGAAAGTCAGTGGAATCTTTGAGGAATACTTCAGGCGTATCTGTTTGGCTTCAAGAATTTATGTTTGGACGTAAGAACTCACGGTGCTTTTGTCTTCCTAGCTCAAGTTAAACAATAATCTTTGAAATGACAACGTCAGGGTTCTATATCGCAATCCTTTCTTCAAATAACCCACTTTATATTCTTTTGACTTTGTGGTTTTCTTTTTAATTTTCATGACTGGCCTCTCTAATTACTTCTACTGCTGTATTTACTTATTTTCCCGGATGGTATTTTGCATTTGCCTGGTGGACACTTCCAATGACTGTACCAGAACAATTGTTTTCTCCTATGACCACCTGTGTTCCTCATCTCTGTCATCACAGTAAACATACAACCACTCCCAAACCTTTGATGTTCCTTCCATTCCATTCCCCTTGGTCCCCACTCACTCACAGCTCCGAGAAGTTTTTTCTTAGGGCTCCTTATACCATGGAGTAAGTTTCTGACGAATATGAAAACCCTGCAATTATCTTCTCTCCTCCCACAAACCCACCTCTTCAGTAAAATGGCTCTGCCCGCAGAGCCGGTCAGCAGTTTATCACTTCAGCCACTGTGGTGTAACCAGATCGATGGGTCATGATTCCTAGTGGGTTAGATGGTGGCCCCCCACCAAGAGCTCTATCCACGTCCAAGCCCTGGAACTTGTGAATACTGACTTACTTGGAAAAGGAGCTTTTGCAGATTTAAGGATCTTGTGATGAGACCATCCTGGATTGCCTGGGTGCGGCCTAAATCCAATGGCAAGTGTCCTTAGCAGAGACAAGACGAGGAGAAGACACGGAGAAACTCATACATGATCGAAGACTAGCTTTTAAAGTACAAACTCTAGGATAAGGCGCTGCAAACCTCAGAGATCCCACCAAAAAAAAAAAAAAAAAAGTCATTTTAACCGTTTCAAATATATTAACCCTCTGTCCACACCAGTATAAAAATTGGAGGCAAATCAACATGAAAAGTGTTTCCAATATGGAGGTGTGACAGCCTGTCTTGTTGAAATGTAGACTAGGAAATACCAGTAAAAGTCTGATTTATTACCTTCTCGTACTCAGTTAATGTCACATTGATAATCTGCTTTGTCGATGACAAGTATGGGTAGCCGCTTCTTTGCCCCACCCTCCATGTAGCTTCATTCCGAACAGGAAGAATCTGCAAACTGTCTTAAGTGCGCTAAGGGATTTTACTTCTGATAGCTCCTAGTTGCCAAAGGGCAGTTAATAAACTCCTCGGCCAAGCAGGAGGGCCCTTTACAATCTGCTTGCTGTGGACCTCCCAAGCCCAAAGTATTACCTGGCAAACATGGAGCTCGGTGAATTTTTTTGGGTAAATGAACCGATCTACGGCTCATGCTGTATATGGCTGTTCGCTCACACGGGTCTCTGCCTCTCCCATCAGGCCCGGCTCTGCTTCAGATTCCTATCCCCGGCAGCTAGGAAAGAGCTGGGTACACAGGAGATGCTCAGTACATGTTTGCTGAATAAATAATGATTAGAATGATTTTTTTCCACCCTCCATGCAAGCCATGACATTTGGTTGAAATAAATGGATGACAGTCGATATATATATAATATTATGTATATATAAATAGTATATATATATTTAATCTTATGAAATATTTTTGTTTCTAGATTGGGAAAACCCTATCACAAAGTCTCTGTGTAGCCAAGGGGTATCCAGAGGGTATCAGCCACTTACAGAGCTCAGTATGGTAACGAGGAAAGGCATAATTTCCTGTGGCTTGACAATAATGGGACAGGAATAGCTCCAACTGCTTTGAATAGATCATGAACGTAACTTGTCCCTCTCTGTTGAGGCTCAGAGCTCTGGAGTCCTACTAAACAGAAGTGACGCAGCCGTCCGTCAGCCAGGTGCTAGGCTTACAGATATCCTCACGTGGTCGCCATTTTGCTACATTCTCTGCGGATTTCAAAATCTGAATGACTATTTTTGCCTCTGACAATCTTAGTCAAACTGGAGAAAGAAGGTTGACAGAGGAAGGGTAAGGACTTAGCAATAAGAAATGTTTCTCTGGACAGACATAAAACACAAGCCACGGTTTACCGAAGGAGAAAGCTGCGGGGGGCGAGGTAGGGGATAAATTAGGAGCTTGGGACGAACAGATACAGATACACGCTACTATATATAAAATAGGTAACCAGGGCTTTCCCTGGTGGCGCAGTGGTTGCGAGTCCGCCTGCCGAGGCAGGGGACGCGGGTTCGTGCCCCGGTCCGGGAAGATCCCACGTGCCGCGGAGCGGCTGGGCCCGGGAGCCGTGGCCGCGCTGAGCCTGCGCGTCCGGAGCCTGGGCTCCGCAACGGTGAGAGGCCCGCGTACCACAAAAAAAAAAAAAAGGTAACCAACAAGGACCTGCTACTGTAGAGCACAGGGAACTCTACTCAGTATTCTGTAATAACCTATAAGGGAAAAGCATCGGAAAAAGAAGAGATATGTATGTATAAATAACTGAATCGCTTTGCTGTACACCTGAAACTAACACAACATTGTAAATCAACTATACTTCAATAAAATAAAGTTCAAAAAAAAAAGAGAAGCGTTTCTCTGGCAATTCAGCATCTAAATGATAAAATCCTAGAAAAAGATAGACTTTAAAATAATACCCTGTCAGTCCATTCCTAAGGGTTGGGCATTCCTCATAAAGGGCTGTCAAAAGATAAGAGGCAGGAGTTATTATGCCCAGTCTTTCTACGCTGACAAAATTTTTGATTGTGATGCAAAGAATCAGGTGGTTTCCATCAAAGGTCACTCACCCTTGAGCTTTCGAAGAGATTTGAATGGAATCATTATAGAGACATTTGGAAAAAAGCCCACACCAAAGCAGAGCAGAGATCTTCACACTCATTTGAAAATACAACGCCCTTAGGTTCGACATTCACCCTAAAAATGGAAAAGAATAACTTCTTAGCATTTTCCACTCAAGTTTAGATGAAGAGGGCACCTTGAGCCAAGGGAAGACACGCAAGGGCAGGGACTACGTTTTATTTACGACTCTCTCTGTGGCAAATAAAATACCTGGCATGTACCGGGCAGGCAATAAACACCCGTGGAGTGAACGAATGACCCAGTGCTCTGGCTTATTAATATGTAGTTGACTATAAGCGTTGATTCAAAATCAGCACATCAAGGACGGTGGCAAGTTAGCATTCAAAGCTCTTTAAATACATTTGTAAAAGAATTCTTAAATTTCACAAATGGAGATTCCACATTACCTGTGAATTTCCTTTTATTATATTTAGGTGGGTATTAGCAATAAGTATGGAGAAGAATGTCCCTGTATAGTCTCCTTGATTAAATAAATAAATAAATATATATATATATATATATCTATAAACTATATATTTTTTAAAAATTGTGCTATCGAGCATGATATTCACATACTCAAAAGTATGTTCAAAAACATGTTAAATGAGGTCCCCATCAATTAAGAGGGGAAGAGGGTCTGCTGAAGCCCTAATATTTGTCCACTACTATGCAAGGAATACTATTGGATGTAGAAGAAAAAATACACAAATGGGAACATGCACTGCAGGGACCCTGCCCACAGAAGCCTCAGAAGCTAAGAGCTGGGCTGGTACCAGCACGAGAATATGATTAGAAAGATCAAAAACTATACAAGTATCCAAGAAAAAAATAAGCCAGGTAAAATATAGGTCTTAGAAACGTGTCTTCTTCTTAGCTTATTTCATGGCACATCTGTGTCTTAAATTTCTAATTTAGGCCCTTCTCCTTACATGCAAATAAAATATAGTTGAACTTCAAACTGACGCTTCATTCTCTTAGATTGGTGTGTAAGCCACTCTCAAAAAGTGTGAAGTGCTTTCAGTGCTATGAAACAATGTTTTCAGTTTGCATTATTGAACTAAAAAAAGGCTCAAGATTTTTTTTTGGGGGGGGGGGGCCATAAGGTTGTTTCTAAAACGTGCTGTTCTTTCTAGTAAGCACAAAATTGGCCCCATGTGTTTAGAAAGAATAGAAAATTGTTTCATTTTGGTGCCTTGAGGTGTTAAGGTGCTTCTTTAGGGAAATAAAGAGATTCTCCCGGTGCATTTCAAGGAGATATTATCTAACTCACAGGACTGTGGGAGGGGATGCAATGATTACCAAGGGTGGAAGAGATCCTGCACGGGGGGGGGGGGGGGGGGGGGGGGGGGGGGGGGGGGGGGGGGGGGGGGTTGTTAAGACTTCGTATGCCTCCCCCCAGCTCCCCCGTACACACAGTCCTCAGAGATACAGCCCCAAAGCTGTGCTGCTCTCCTGGAAGAATAAAGTAGCTTGAAAATTCCATCCATCGGAAGACTGAAAAGTGTGGCTGTGACGGTTGAGGAATTTGTGAGATTTAGAAATGAAAAGACTGTCCCAAACAAGCCTCTTTTACTTCCTCTCTTTTTGCTTTATTCTTCCTGCTCAATTCAAAGTTTGCTGAAGTCCCAGCCCAGACCCGGCTGTATGACCTTCGGCTTGTACATAAGCTCCCTTGGCCTGTTTCCTCCTGGGGGTTTGCGGTGGTGGTGGGCGAGGGTCGAAGATGTGGTGGCTAGGGTCTCCTGCAACTGGAAGGATCCCTCATTCTAACGGTGACCCTCAGGTCCCTTTCGTGTTTGTGAAAAAACATTGTCCACTCCAAGCTCCTCAATAGCAGGGGTATAAATTCCCATACTGATTCATAAATGCCCCAGCCATCTGGGAAGACCTTCTCTTGGGAAGAAAAAAGAACTCTCTTCCCCCCTCAAAAAAAAAAAAGGCAGCCTCTCCTCCCCACTCCCACCCTGTATCCGTCTCCACGTGCAGCAGCGAAGTGTACAATGTGATACATGCAGAAGCTTGTCAGTTTCCCCATACCACACACCAAGCGGCCAATCCTTACCAGATTTTTCATTTTACTTTTTTTTTTTTTTTTTTTTTTTTTTTTTTGGGCGGTGGGGTGGTGGCGGGGGGCTACGTTTGAGCTTTGTCCTCCCAGGAGAGAAAGGTCTCTCTCTCCCATCACTTGATTTCATGATTCACCCCTTTCCCCTGAATGCTCATTTTTATTTAAAAACTGAGGAACACTTGAGCTGTGCGCATTCCTTACAATCTGATTTCATCTCGGCATTGTTTGAAAAAGGCACAGGGCAAACAGCTACGTGGGCTTGGTTTATCTTTGTGTCATGGACAATTTTCATTTTGCCCACACCCTTCCTTACAGGCAGGAAGAGAAAATGCAGAGCTGCAGGGCCAGGCTCCACTGCTCTTTTCTCCACGGATCCAGCAGGCTGAGGCCTCTCAGGTTTGGCAGTTGCCTGCTCACATCCCTTCCCTTGCAATGCAGATATAGTCTTCTAGGCGATGGTCGGGTTGATTGTCTAAACCACAGATAAATGGTTTCCTGTGCATTTCTCAAAATTAAGTGTGGAACCAAGGAAATGAGATCAACCGGCTTAATAATCATCAGCAATTTGCCCTCCACCCCATCTCCTTAAAAACGGGTATTTTTGCAAGTCAGTTGTGGCGGGGGGAGGGGAGGGGGCGGGCGAGTTGTTCAACGTCTTGGACGTTTGCATTGTAAATCTTAGCCAGCTTTGCTGAGCTATTCTTAGATGAACTATCACTAAATGCTGTTTCCACATTCTTGAAAAATTTGCACCCTTCCTTACGTAAGGGAAGAATCCATTAAAAGACATCCCTTTGACTTTAAAAACTTGGTACCCTTATTTCCCTCTTTCTGCACATTAAACGCCCCCCACCCCACCCCCAAAACAAGGGCTTGGCTTTTACCCACCACTTAAAATAGGCATTTCAAATGATTGAGAAGTTATCAAGGACTCAACGGAGGTAAGGCCTGGAGGTGAGCCAATGAAATCCTATCAGATTTAAACAGCACATATGCATATGCCATCCTTGGCCGGCTGGTGTCCTTTAAACTCCAGACATTTTTCATTATCCAAGTTGAGAAATGTAAGTCATATTCCTTAACCATTAAGTACACCTATAAAAGCAATTTTAAATGTTAAACCAGAATTGGAACCAGCCATCAGACAAAGAGGAAGCACGCATCTTCAATCCTTTTAGAAAGCAGCTGTTAAAAACAAAGGTCATTTTTTCTTAATCTGACAGGACTGATGATAATCGTCCAAATAACTCAAGTTCGACACCTGAAACGGTGTGCTGTGAATCACCACCTTCATTTTCTTGGTCAGATGCAGTAAGTTCAGCGTCGGCTTAACAAATAAACCCTTCAGCAGGTTAAGCACTGCAAATACGTTTCCATCAAAGTTTTCGCTCAACGCTAGATACTAGGAATTTCAATGAGCCTAAGAAAACGATCTCCTAATTACCTAGTGCAGACGAGGTATTTCACATACCCGGATGAAACCCATTTCTGTGTCGTTTTACCCAAACGACCAGAGGTCTGTCATCTATCGCTCCCCAGGGGACCCACCTTTGACCCTTTTACAAAGGTTTCATCTGAATACGCCGCTCCTTTCAGAGACCATACCCGTCACACCAGCCAGGTTTTAAAAGGTTTTATTTGCATATTAAAAAAATTGTGCATTCCAATAATTAAAATCATTTGAACAACAACAACAACAACAAAAATGGCACTCGGATTAAACTGCATTTTGCGGCCCGCAGGACACCGTGGACCAGCTTGCTCTTTCCTCTAGATTTCACTGTCGTCCCACCCAGCCCCCTCCCCCCCCTTCACCAACATGCAAGTTCTTTTCCTTCCCTGCCGGCCAGACAGGCGGATGGGAGGCAGGCGCGGCCTTCGTTGTCAGTAGTTCTCCATTCTTTGATGTGAAAAGGGGCAGCACAGTCATTTAAACTTGATCCAACCTCTTTGCATCTTACAAAGTTAAACAGCTAAAAGAAGTAAAATAAGAAGGCAATGCTCGTGGAATGTACAGTGCATATTGGCGGCGCACGCCTCATTACGACTCGCCCGCTTGCTTCTCCTGTTCAATCGCTGCGACCGGAAAAGAAGAAAGACAAAAAGAAAAAAGATGGAGGGGGCTGGAGACGCGGATTCAGTACAGCCAAGCATAGGATTTCAGTACTTCCGTTTAAAGACGTCTCTCCCCATCAGACACAAATAGGCATTCCAGCATGAAATATTTATGTGAAATACAACATGTGAACAGAGGAGAGGACAAATGCATTTGCGTACTAATATGGCCTATTAAACATTCAGTTATTAAATGATTAAAGCCCCGTGTCTGTTGGCTGCAAGGCAATTTTCAATTAACCTTTCCGCGCCGCGCGAACGAAAAAACTGTCAGCCCCTCCCCCGCACCCACCCCAATTCCCCCAGCCCCTCCCATCCTCCCCTACCCCCCCCCGCCACTCCCGCTAGGCCTCTTCTGAAGCGGGGGGAGGGAGGCTTACTTTCTTGTGAAGGCAGTGGATTTTTCTCTTTCGTTTCTGTTTTCTTCAGTTTCGACTTATCGAATTTCTCAATCTCAGCCATATCGGGTTTGTCAGACATGGCTGCAGAGGAAGCTGCAGGTACAAAGGCAGAGGGAGATTTTGAGGGCGGGCCATCTACCCTCGTCTCTCCCGACTCAGAAACGCGCCTCTGCCTCTGTCTCCTCCTGCCTGAAAACCCACTTTGCCTCCTTCCGCTTCCCTTCAGGGTTCTAAAGATCATCCTCTTTCTACAGGAGAAAAAGAGAGCCCCCACCCCCACTCCCCGCCTTTAGTACTTCAAAACGCGGGGGCTCAAATTGGGAAGATCGCCCACACTAGGAGGCCGAATCTTTCGGAACACTGAAATTATTAACCACTGTGGGTTTAGTTACTTGCAGCGTTTCAGCATTAGAGAAAAGTGAAACCATTTCGAGCTTAAGAATAAGAAAATCGACTTAGATGTCTTTAAAACGAAGCCAAGGCGGCACAAAATGTTTCCGTTTGCTACAGGTGGCCTCTCCCCCAAAGATGCGAGCCGTCCGGCTTTCTTCTCTGCTCACAAAGGCGGCAGCTGCTGCCGGGCGCCACCGACCACCGCCCTAGCCGCTTCCTTCCTTTCGCTCAACAATGCAGCCGGCCGCACACAAAGCTGCCCCCCACACCCTCTAGATCAACCCTAATCTGCATTTAGGAGAAAGAAATTCCGCAGCTCTGCACACATCCCCCTGCAAGAAGCACGTTTTAAACATTTCATAATATAGCCCAGCCGCCTTAAACCTGAACAGATACAGCCCACGAAGCCATCGGAGGCGAGAAAAAAAATGTGACTGGGAAGCTCCGGGCTTGGGTGGGTGTGAGCTGGAACAAAGGATCTTTCTGTTCCTGATTCATCATCGCCTAAGGGGCGATGCAGAATGCTTTCTTTTTTGGGGGGGTGGGGGGGGG
>RJWK010019854.1:22500-31996 GCA_004363435.1 Platanista minor | reverse complement strand
TGTGTCAGCATACGGTATTTGTTTTTCTCTTTCTGACTGACTTCACTCTGTATGACAGACTCTAGGTCCATCCACCTCACTACAAATAACTCCATTTCGTTTCTTTTTATGGCTGAGTAATATTCCATTGTATATATGCGCCACATCTTCTTTATTCATTCATCTGACGATGGACACTTAGGTTGCTTCCATGTCCTGGCTATTGTAAATAGAGCTGCAATGAACATTTTGGTACATGACTCTTTTTGAATTATGGTTTTCTCAGGGTATATGCCCAGGAGTGGGATTGCTGGGTCGTATGGTAGTTCTATTTCTAGTTTTTTGAGGAACCTCCATACTGTTCCCCATAGTGGCTGTATCAATTTACATTCCCACCAACGGTGTATGAGGGTTCCCTTTTCTCCACACCCTCTCCAGCATTTATTGTTTGCAGATTTTTTGATGATGGCCATTCTGACCGGTGTGAGATGTATCGCATTGTACTTTCGATTTGCATTTCTCTAATGATTAATAATGTTCAAATATTTCTTAAGAACAGATGTTACAACAATCCTTTCTTAGCCTCACAGTTTGGTTTTGGGGGTGCTAAGTTAAGTAGTTAATTATACTTCTCAAAGTTCATGCAAAGGAAAGAAGATTCAACTTCTTCACAGATTATTTTCCTTTTCCTCTGTCTGGCATTGCTAGGTGTTTTTGTAGAGGGTTGGGATGTACAACCACCAAACCCAAGAAGGAAGCTGGGTCTATAGCCCGGGCAGGTACTCAGGAATGACCACATCCAGACCTGAGCTCTGCGGCTGTTCTTTTGCTGGGCTGAAATAGTCATCCACTCTCGCTTCATTTGCCCCAAGTTGTAAACTGGTGAAAAAATTGTTGTCATGGAATAGGTGTTGCTCCAGAAAATTTCAGGAGAAAGGAAAGTAAACCAGGAACTGGGCAGAAGCTTTCCAAATGAGAAAGGAATAAAAACAACAACAGCAACTGTATCATTTCCAAGTTGGAAGGGTGGGGGTGTCTAAGGAGGGCAAAGCCAAGTCAGGATGAACATACAGCCCCTTTCTCAAGGCCCTACATCCTCTGTGGAGAGAAGCTCCATCACACCTTAAGAAAACCACTTTGATTCGATGAATCCGGTGAAAAGAAGTACACATTCCCTGTCGCGTAACACAGGTATGAAAAGATTCCCTGAGTTAATACTGGTTGAAAAGAAGTTTGAGAAAGATTTTGACGAATGATTCTAGGCTAATAAAGGGAAGTTATGGGCCGAAGTTTTCAGCCTTGAGATTGATGTCAAAGAGGACAGGCTTCCCCTCCCTTAAAGTCCCAGGTATTGAGAGATTAAATTTGGGGCTGGATCATCTTTAGCAAATAGTGTTGGGAAAACTGGATATCCGTATGCAAAAGAATGAAATTGGACCCTTACCTTACACTACATGCAAAGACCAACGAAACATGGATAAAAGATTGAAATATAAGACTTGGAACTGTAAAACTACTAGAAGAAAACATAGGGGATAAGCTTCATGATATCAATCTTGGCAATAATTTCTTAGATATGACACCAAAAGTACAGGCAAAAAAAAAAAAAAACAGACAAGTGGGACTACATCAAACTACAAAGCTTGATGGTAACAATAAAGTGAAAAGGCAAAGGAAACAATTAACAGTGTAAAGGCAACCTAAAGGGTAGGAGAAAACATTTGCAAACCTCATCCCTGATGAGTTAATATACCAAACATATAAGGAACTCAAACAGCTCATTAGCAAAAAACCAAATAGCCTGATTAAAAACTGGGCAAAGACTTGAATCGACATTTCTCCAAAGAAGATGTACAGATGGCCAACATATATATGATAAGGTGCTCAACATCACTAATCATCAGGGAAATGCAAATCCAAGGCACAACGAGATATCATCTCACACCTGTTAGGATGGTTATTGTAAAACAAAACAAAACCCAAAGATAGCAAGTGTTGGCAAGGATATGGAGAAACTGAAACTCTTGCACACCGTTAATGGGAATGTCAAACGGTGTAGCCAGCGTGGAAAACAGTATGGAGATGCCTCAAAAAGTTAAAAATAGGGCTCCTCTGGTGGCGCAGTGGTTGAGAGTCCGCCTGCTGAGGCAGAGGACGCAGGTTCATGCCCCGCTCCGGGAAGCTCCCACATGCCGCGGAGCGGCTGGGCCCGTGAGCCATGGCCGCTGAGCCTGCGCGTCTGGAGCCTGTGCTCCGCAACGGGAGAGGCCACAACAGTGAGAGGCCCGCGTACCGCAAAAAAAAAGGAAAAGAAAAGTTAAAAATAGAATCACCATATGATCCAGTAATCCCACTACTGGGTATTTATCCACAAGAATAGAAATCAGGATCTTGAAGAGATATTTGCATACTTGTGTTCACTGTAGCATTACTCACAAGATACAGAAACAACCTAAGTGTCCATTGGTGGATGAATGCATAAAGAATTTGTCATGCGTATATAGAGTGGAATATTATCCAGCCTTAAAAAAGAAAGGCTATCGTTCCATATGCAACAGCGTGGCTGAATCTTGAGGACATGATGCTAAATGAAATAAGCCAATCACAGAAGGACAAACACTGCCTGATACCACTTGTGCAAGGAATATAAAATAATCAAATGCAGAGAGCAGAATGGCGGTTTCCAGAGGCCAGAGGGAAGAGAAACGGGGAGCTGCAACTCAACTGGTGTAAAGTTTCAGTTATGCAAGATGATTAAGTTCTAGAGGCCTGCATTGTGCCTACAGTTGACAATACTACACTGCACACTTTAAAATTTCTTAAGAAGGAAAAGCTCATGAGTATGTGTTCTTTCCACCAGAAAAACAATTGGGAGAACTGGATACACCATTTGTTCTTAAGAAAACTGAAAACAAACCCCTTGGTGAGAGGAGACTGACCATCCCTCAGGTTCTGCAATATGCTAATCAGTTTGTGTGACCTCATAACAGCAAAGGTCATAACCAACCTTAATCAAATGCGTCTTGTATGTGTCAAGCTCTTTATCAGGCACCCAGCTGACATAGCTCATATAATTTCAAAACTGACCCTATGAGGTAAACGTGATGTAATTTCACATTTTACAGTGGAGGAAGATGAGGCGAAGAGGTGTCAAGTCCTGTGTCCAAGCTGCCAAGCTCGGGCTCTAAAGCACGTTGTCTAATGCCAACACCTCCTGCTTTTAAAAGTCACACCTATCGTCTCATCACCACTAAAGCAAGGGTTTGCAGTTGACCCCTGGCGCCATCACCCCTCCCCCAACTTTCTAACTGGGATGATAAAGACATAAAGGGTCAAGTGGATGAGCATTTAGCTGGGCTCAGCTTCTCCTTTGTCAAATGGCATCACATGGAAAGTATGAGGTGCTGTCGCAGGAATAAGTGGCCACCTGGGAGGGAGGAGGAGAGCCATTCACATTCAAAATCCAGGAGGGCTCTTCTAGATTCTCCTGGTAACTCTTTACGAGGACGTGTCTTGAGTACATTTTCTATTCCAGAAAGACTGCCGCTAAAATGATCTGGGTTAGGAATGTGACAGAGCTCTGGCCCCCCCGTCCCCCCCCCCCCGAGCATTTGGTATGGAAATAAACAGCAGAGCTGATTATCTCTATTCAAGCTTAAATGAAACCGTATGAAGAGCTCAGCTGATACCTCCTCCACCATCCCCACCTCATCTCTTAGGAAAGACGGATGATTTTTGGAACATCTATCACCACAGAGCTTTTTCTTTCTCTCCTCCCCCGAAACGGGGCCCTTTCCTCTTCTTTGCTGTGCCCTGGGAAACAGCAATACCTCCACTCTTTCACAAATATCTAGACGCTAAAGAAACCCAAAACCTATCTGCCAAACCTCCTTCTCCTGAAATTTTAAAAGATTACATTTTCAGAAATGTAATCGGGATGAGTAGGATTCATTGGCGCTTCGTTCGTTAAAGTTGCATTTTGCAAGAGCCATTTGATGTCAAGTTAGTTTTTTTTAAGTCTTCTCCCTGCTCCCACCCCCCAAGTCTTTTATCTTAGAACCAGGAAGTCATATTTTGCCAGCCAACTATGAACTGTAACCACAAAAAGTTGGAGATGGGTTCAAAGCTTAGGACTCGCGAGGCTTGAATCCGTTTTAATGTTGGCAGAAGGCATTCCTCACTCACTTGGGGTGGGGTGGGGGGAAATGCACATCCACGGGGGCTGCTGGGGCAGCTGTGTTATTGGTGACATGGTTGGGGGCTTGTTCTCACAGTCTGAGGAATGTGTGAGCAAAACAGCCTTGTTCTGGGAGGTGCTGTACAGGCTGAAGGGGTTAGTTTCATTTTCCACTTGGACGCAGTTGTGGAAAGAATCCGTCAGGAACCTCTCCCTCTTTCTGTGCTCCCTCTCTCTGAGCACAGCTGTAAAAAGGGTGACCATTGGTTCTCTTACACTGGGGAAAGAAAAGCTAAGCCGTCATGAGGGTTCACTCTAACACTCAAAATCTAGTGGGCGATTTTCTCTCCTTAGTTGCATCTCCTTCCCTCTAACCTTCCTTGCCTCTCAGTCTCTAGCCTTCCACAATATAGAACAGCTCGGGTTCCCTGAGCAGAACTTGTGTGCTTTTCTGTCTTCCTTAAAGCCTTTGCACAGATGTGCCTCTGCAGAGACATTTCTCCTTCCCTCAGGTCTTCCTGAAAGCACCCTGATACTCCTCAGACTACTTCTTGAGTATCATCTTTTGTGTCAAGGCTTCCATTAAAACGACCTCTGTCTCTAAATTTTCTGGGACACCACAGGGATGAGGTTCATCACTCTTTGCTGTTTGCTTGTTTCACCTCCCTGTTCCGTGTATTGGTCTTCGAAAGCGCTTTTGAAACTGATTATCAACTTCGATGAGTCTGTTTTAGCCGTCCAGACCAGTGCTGTCCAATAGAATTTTCTGCACTGTTGGCAATGTGCCCTATCTGCATTATGTGATATGGTACCCACGAGTCACATAGGCTATCAAGCGCTTGAAATGTGGCCAGTGTACTCCAGGAACTGGATTTTTAATCGGACTTAATTTTGCTTACTTTAGATTTAAATAGCTGCACATGGCAAGAGGATGCCGTATTGGACAGCTCAGCTGTAAACTGTGACCTTCTTTAGGATAAAGTCAATGTAGTGCTTATTGCCCGGGCTTGACACAATGCCTGGTGCATAGTCAGAGCTCAATCAACATTTAGTGAATTCAACTACTGTATATACTTACGACAATAATCCCACCAGGCAGACATTACTAAATCTAGTCATTTCATCTTTATATGAGTCAAGTGATGAAGCCAGGATCGGAACTATACTCTGTTTAAAATCAATCCCCCATCCTTTCTGTTTCCACTGGCAGTGCGCTTTGGTACTCGGTGAGTAAATGTGTAGGTAAGTGGTTACGCATACGAGATAGGTAGAAGCAACATTTAATAGAACAGTTAGCTGTCTTTCTACAGTTAGACATGCAAAGACTTGCTTGTATAAAAGCCAAGAGAAAGAACGAGAAAAGAAAAAAGGCATGCTGGCACACTGCTTGTGCATCTTCAGTACTGTGCACAAATTTGAAGGATACTATTGGTTAAATGGATCTCTTAGAAAACAGGAGTGTATCATAAAAGAAAAGTTACAACAGCCAACAAATTGGGTAGCTGGTATGCAATTTGTGACTGTTAACTTTCAAAAGATGATAGCCTCAGAGTTTGGCAGAAAAAGATCAAAATGGTGGAGGTTATGCTGCCACCTACTGGTCATCAGTTACAGTGACCTCGTGCTTCAAGATCTTAAAAAAAAAAAAAAAAAAAAAAAAAAAATTCCGGATGCTTTGGTAATCACAGTTACCTATTCTTTTAATTTGCTATTACCTAGACTTACACATGAAAAACAGTTTTGAAGTTATTCCAAATTTGAAGAAAACTATTACCATGCTTCAAATTTTCCTTTTTTTTTTTTGCAAATAAATATAACCATCTGGAGTTTTTAACTCCTCCTCTCCCTTTGCCGCCTCCCCCCTCCTCCCCACTTCCTTCTCATGTAGCCGAATTGCTTACTGAAATCTGACAATAGTTTTAGTTGGCTTTTCTTTGATTCACATTCTATCTCCTGTCAAATGATTGCATCAGGATCGGGCTGTATTATGATGGGACTAAATATAATCCTGGACCCCAACCAGGTCCTGAGTTTCTTCCTCCCTACATCACATCTGTTTCTAGATCAGTGTTGACGGCTGCAGCTGAAGAGATACAGTTAGGCCAAACTTTGGGATTTGGTGATAGTGCTGAGTCAGAGACTCCTAGTCTTAAGAAATCTTAAAGAAAGTTCCAGCCATAACTATTGGGGGTAGATTAATCAGTATTGCCTGCCGGATATCAGAACTTATGCTGCCATCTGGATCAGCCATAAATGCCCCAAAGACGATACGGGACACGAGATTTGATATTCTATGACTTGGACTCTCTGCAAAGGGATCGAAACAATAGCTGGTGATTTTACAGGGGTATGAATTACACTGCATACCCCTCTGCCCCTACATGTTCAGGCAGTTGGGAGTAAGGGAAGCAATGTGAGCCTTGTGAAGTAGATGAAGAAGCAAAAAGAAGCATTTCTACTTTGGTTCATAGAGAGATTGTTTACACAGATATGAGCTCCAGTGGACTTTTAGTGACTGATGGTAGAAAGCCCATTATGCGACCTCCCCCTTCCAGGATCTCGCTGCCTAGCTGGGTCACTGTTCAACCTTCAAGTATCTGTGCTCGAAACACCTCCTTGGATATAGCTTACTCGAAATGAATTACATTAACACATATCCATTAACTCATTGATTTACTTATTCAATGAACCAACATAATTGAATACATGCTAACTATCTGATATATTGCTAGGGACACAAAACAGAATGAGAAATGACACCAATCTTCAAAGGATCCATTGCTCTATTTTTGAAGAACTCTTACTGTGTGCCACATACGATGTTAAACAATTCTATAACTATTATATCTGCAATTCATTTGTTTAACAGCGTTCAACTCAGGGCCTACTCTGCGTTAGGTAGGCACTGTGCTGAGTGTAAAGATGAACTGGTACACAAGCTGGATATGGTTCCTGGCCTCATAGATACGGCTGCCATTTGGGAAAGGCAGACAAGTAAACAAAGAAACATGACGTGTTGAACTTCTGCAATTTATTTTAGACACTTAGCATTTGATTTGTTTTCTATACTGAGAAATTTCTTATTGAGATGGAGCAGAGACCTCTTCCAACTACAAAGGCTGAAGATACTGCGTACATTTTCCTAGCATCTCTTGCAGCTATGTCATAGGCATGTGAAATAGGTTGTGCCAATCAGATAACACCTTACTAGACTCTGAATAGGTTCTATTGTCTCAAGGAAGGGACAAGGCACTTCGTTTCTCTGATGGTGGCTGTAATGGGGATAGCATTTTCTTCACCAAAATCTCTCCCAAGCATGATTTTAGCTACTTTTTCCTGCTGCTGACTTTAAGCTGAATTCTCCAGCCTTCCCAGTAATGCGGGGGCCTCTTATTACTCTTTTGAAAGTTCCTTTTCTTTTTGGTCAGCCTGAGTCACTTTTTGCTGAAATGAGGTACCCTGATGAGACCCACTGTGACATGGAAATGACAGGGATGTGGTATCATCAATGCATAGCAATCACTGCCCTCCTAGAGCAAGTGACATCAACACTTGCATCTTAACATACACAGATGGTCATCAGGCACATGAAAAGATGCTCAACATTGCTAATTATTAGAGAAATGCAAATCAAAACTACAGTGAGTTGCCACCTCACACCGGTCAAATTGGCCATCATTAAAAAGTCTACAAATAACAGACGCTGGAGAGGGTGTGGAGAAAAGGGAACCCTCCTACACTGTTGCTGGGAATACAAGTTGGGGCAGCCACTATGGAAAACAGTATGGAGGGTTCCTCAACAAACTAAAAATAGAGTTGCCTTATGATCCTGCAATCCTACTCCTGGGCATATATCCGGAGAAAACTCTAATTTGAAAAGACACAGGGCTTCCCTGGTGGCGCAGTGGTTGAGAGTCCGCCTGCCGAGGCAGGGGACACGGGTTCGTGCCCTGGTCCGGGAAGATCCCACATGCCGCGGAGCGGCTGGGCCCGGGAGCCATGGCCGCTGAGCCTGCGCGTCCGGAGCCTGTGCTCCGCAACGGGAGAGGCCACAACAGTGAGAGGCCCGCGTACCGCAAAACAAAAAAAAAGAACAAAAAAAAAAAGACACATACACCCCAGTGTTCACTGCAGCACTATTTACAGTAGCCAAGACATGGAAGCAACCTAAATGTCCATCAACAGACAAATGGATAAAGATGTGGTACATATATATGATGAAATACTACTCATCCATAAAAAAGAATGAAATAATGCCATTTGCCGCAACGTGGATGGACCTAGAGATTATCATATTAAGTGAAGTAAGTCAGAAAGTGAAAGACAAATAGCATGTGATACCACTTATATGTGAAATCTAAAATACGACACAAATGAACCCATCTATGAAAAGAAACAGACTCACAGACATAGAGAAGAGACTTGTGTTTGCCAAGGGGGAGGGGCTGTGGGGGGAGGGATGGACTGGGAGTTTGGGATTAGCAAATGCAAACTATTATATATAGCATGGATAAACAACAAGGTCTTACTGTATAGCACAGGGAACTATATTCAATATCCTGTGATAGACCAAAATGGAAAAGAATATTTTAAAAAAGAATGTATATATAACGGAATCACCTTGCTGTACAGCAGAAATTATCACAGCATTGTAAATCAACTATACTTCAATAAAATAAAAATTTAAAAACCCACTCTGGTATCTTAAAGACTAGTAAAAATTATCCAGCTTAAACGAGTTGGAAGAAGGGGCCAGAAAAAGGATAACAGGCAGAAGAGCAGCACAATTGCAAGCCCAAAGGTAATTCTTTTAGGTCCAAATTCTTAGGTCTTTACGTATGAGGACACTGAGACAGATGAACAACAAATCCAGGTGTGATAGTAGATTTCCAATTCACCGTGGCTCTTTGACAATTCAGGACTGGAAATATATTTATTCCAGTGGTCTCTGGTGGTATTTTTTCTTAAATTTTTATTTTGAAGTGTCCGTATACAGAAAAATGTCCAACCTATAAATGTACAGCTTAAATTATAGAGCCCTCATTTAACTATCACTGAGATCAAGGACTTAGAACACCAGGTCCCCCAGAAGACTCCCCTCTAGCCCGTTCCAATCAACACCTTTCCTTCCTCCCCAGAGGTGACCACCATCCTGGCTTCTAACACCATAGTGCTTATATGTGTTTTTCCACTTTGTATAAATAGAATAATACATAACGTATCCTTTGGTTTCTGGCCTCCCTCACTGAACATTAATTTCCTAAGATTCATGTATGTCATTTGTAGCTTGTTCATTTGCATTGCTGTACAGTATGAATTGCATAGATTTACTTACATTTT
>RJWK010019854.1:0-20000 GCA_004363435.1 Platanista minor | reverse complement strand
TGAAGCCATGACAGCAAGAACTGAAGCAGATATCTTGAATCACGATGTGAGCTTGAGAACAGAAGGCAAGAATGGTAGAGAGCAAGACAGGAGGAGTCTAAGTTGCTGGAAAAGTAGAATCCCATTCCAGCTCTGAAATACCTACACAGAATTTCTCATAAAAAAGAAATAGATTTCTACATTTTGAACAGCTGTTATTCTGTTTTCTGGTAAACTTGCAGCTAAAAGCACAGAGCATTTCAGGCCCAGAAAAGAGAATTCTTTAGAGTTATGACTTTCAGACTTTAGCACTCAAAAAAAAAAAAAAAATCACCTGGAGAGCCTGTTAAAACATAAACCTCTGGATCCCACCCCCAGGGGTAGAACCTGAGAATCTGCATTCCTTACCACCTCCCAGATGATACAGAAGACCCTTGGACCACACTTAGAGAAGCACTGTTCTAGGGTTCTGAGGCAGAAGAAAGTATGGCACATTCAAGGAACTGAATCAAGGTTAGTTCGAGAGGATACTGGGAGGCATGGAATAGGATGGAGAGGTAGGCAGAGGGACAGATCATGCAGGGCTCTGTAAGCCAGGAAAAGGAATGACAGTCTTCTAAGTGCAGTGGGAAATAGAATATTAGACTATTGAAGAACCACTGAAGAATATTTCATTCTCTACTACAGGAGACTGGATGGCAAAGGACTAGGATGCTACATCAGCCGGCAAGGCCAGAGAGGCCGGTGGTTTGGTCCAGAGTGGTAATAGTGGAGATCGAGTCAAGATATATTTTGGAAGTAAGAATAACAAGTACTTTGCTGACAGATTCAATGCCTGGAATAAAGAAGGAGGAATCAAGGATGATTCCCAGGTTCTTGTCTTGAGCGAATGGGTGGAACCTTTGTAAGATACAGTAAGCAGATTCCTATGTGACCAACCACAAGGCAGAATTTTTTTTCAGGGCCGGTAGTCCACCACTCTCATTTGCAGGGATGGTAGTCCACCACTCCCATTTGTAGTCCACCTTTTGGATTACCCTTCTACCCCAACCTATGCACTGCAAATGCCCAATAACCCTCTGGGTGGGTCAACCTCACCCACTTGACATCTCTTCTAAGCACCTGTGTCTTAGATGTGGTTTAGAATTATTTTGCCTATTTTCCAGAGATGATCTCCAAGGTTTTGTTTTTGTGTGCTTGTGTATGTTTGTCTTCCATTTGGCAGGACACACTGTGTGATTCTTCAGTCTCAGGGCACAGTGAGTTCTCAGAATCCTACAATTCTGGAGATATCTGGGTATCTTGGCCAATGTGTACAAATGGTCTGTCTTCCAGATCATTCCAATTATAATTGACCTCATTATGGAATGAATATTACAAGAAAAGTTGTTCAACTTTCTTTGGTCTTACCTCCTGTAACTTCCTGTTGCACATAGGATAATGTGCTAAGTCCTTACCAAGACCCTGTATCATCTGACTCCTAACTACTCCTCCAGGTTCATCTTGGCTACCACCTTCCCCAATTTCTTTCCACTTCAGCCTCTCTGTTTACACACTCAATCTGCTTTCTCCTGCCTTGGGGCCTTTGTCCAAGCTATTCGCTATTTGTAGAAAGCCTTTCCCCACTGGTAACCCAGCCAAGTCCCAACTATGCATGATCAAGCTTGAGTAAATGACACTTCCTCAGGGTTACTTTCTGTGTCTTCCCCATCCCCTTTCTCATCCCCCTAGATTGGACAGACTTCCTTATTAAGTTCTCCTGAGGCTTCCTTAACAGTATTTTGCAAGTGTACCGTAGTTTAGCCAGTTATCTCTATGAACTTGCCTTATTATTACTTAGTACTTGTTTTCGCAAGCAGACTATAAATGCTGTGAAGACAGGGAATACACCTGCCTGGCTTCCCTTGGTATGTCCTCAGAGCTGGACATACAGTAGGTTCTCACTGAGTATTCCCTAATTCATTGACTGATTTTACTTATTCTTTACCTCTAGGAATAACCGTCATAGGCTTTTAACAGCTCAGTTTGTTTTCAACTCCAAAATCATGCACTGACCTTATTTGCAGTCCAGTGCATTTGATGGACAATGCAATACAGCTTCCCAAATGTCCATAACACTGCTTTTGTCTTTTGTTTCCAACGACTTCAAACTTAGGTTTCTCTTTAAAAAAATCTGTCTGTAGACAAATTAATTCTCTGTTCTGATTCTTAATCAATTTCAGTAGAGGGTTCTTCTCTGTTAAAAATTTCTTCCCCTGATTGCTATTTCTCCTTCCCTTTACTATGAGTACTTTTGGGAACTTAATTTGGATTTTCCTCTATAGTCAAACATCATCAGTTCTCAAATAGTGTCCCCTACTTCAAAGGGACAAGAAGGACTGTTCTCTCCAAGATACACACCCAATCTGTGGTTGTTTTTTATTTCCTAGATTAAAGTTAACTGCCTCTGTCTTCAGATGGTAAAATTTCTCTAGCTGGGAGGTTTTCCGCTCTGTGCACTTTTATGACATTTTGTTAGCATTAATGATATGCTACAGCATTTTTGTAGAGTACTATAACAGAGAATTATATATTAGAGAAAAATTAAGGCCATCAAGCCTGTAATCAGGCCTTAGGAGAACTGCTGAATATCTCAAATGCGTTTTGGATTCCTATAATATTTGGCTTGGCATTTATACGGGGTTCCAAGCACTTTTTATCTCTCTCATCTTCATGATCACCCCAACTCATGTATTGTGGTTTTTCCATTTTGCAGAAGAAATCAGCAAAAGGGATTTATAGATCAAGTCAGAACTGGTAAAGGCAAAAGGAGACTTTTCAATTTCTGAGTCTATTTTTAAAGTGAAGAGAAATACCTTTAGTTACCCAGTCTTCCCAAACGCTGGACTTGATTAAAATGTAAATATCAATTACTATCCCAAACACAAGACAAAGAAAGACCTAAAAGACATGAATCTGTTAAAAGGCTAGCAAGTGACAAGTCCTCTGATGGGCTCTTAATACGTGTTTGTTTGTTTGTTTGGTTGGTTGGTTGGTTGGTTGGTTGGTTTTTGTGGTACGCTGGCCTCTCACTGCTGTGGCCTCTCCCGTTGCGGAGCACAGGCTCCGGACGCGCAGGCTCAGCGGCCATGGCTCACGGGCCCAGCCGCTCCGCGGCACGTGGGATCTTCCCGGACCGGGGCACGAACCCGCGTCCCCTGCATCGGCAGGCGGACTCTCAACCACTGCGCCACCAGGCAAACCCTTAATACGTGTTTTTAATTAATGCTCACAACATTCGCGAAGAAGAGAGAGAAGCTCTGTGTAGAAGGTGAGAGAACAGGTTCCGCAATTAGGTAACTTGCTCCAGGTCTTCCAGTTAGAAAACAGTGAGGCCGAGATATAAACCTAGATCTGAATGTTTCATCATTTGTGTTCCTAATAAGACATGAGTAATTCAGACCAGGGGTCTGCCCTCATCGAGCTTACATTCTGGGGGGTCTGAAAGGTAAACCAATTCACTGACAAGATGATTTGAGAGATCTAAGGTGCTGGGAAAAACATCAAATGGGACCAAGCAAAGCAGAGTGACATAGTGTAGGTTGTGAGGCTGGGGTTGGGGGGCACTATTTTATAATCACTTAAAAAAATTACTTTAAAATTTGTCAGGAAAAAATTCAAATACACAAGGTAAGAAGAAGAGTAAAATGAACCCCCATGTAACCCTAACCCCCTTCAGCAATGAGCAATCTTATCTGCTCTCTATCTCCACCAACTCTGCCTGATTACTTCATTTATAAATATTTCATGATGTATTTCCAAAAGATAACTATCCTTTTTTTTTTTTTTTGCGATAAGCGGGCCTCTCACTGCTGTGGCCTCTCCCGCTGCGGAGCACAGGCTCCGGACGCGCAGGCTCAGCGGCCGTGGCTCACGGGCCCAGCTGCTCCGCGGCATGTGGGATCTTCCCGGACCGGGGCACGAACCCGTGTCCCCTGCATCGGCAGGCAGCCTCTCAACCACTGCGCCACCAGGGAAGCCCAATAACTACCCATTTTTTTCTTGGTATGCAATAGCAGACCACCATTATTACACCTGAGGAAAAGTTAACAATTTGTGATATGAGTTTAGATGTTAGGTTTGAGGGGAGACCCACTGGGGGAGGCTCATTTTGATGAGATCCAAAAGAGAATAGTGCCAAGCTTTTATTTATTTTTATTTTTTAGACAGATTTAAAGTTAGCTAGGGAAAAAGGATTCCTCAAAATCAATTTTTGTTGTTCCTGGTCAAACATGAAGTGTACAGAAAATTTCCTACTCAAGAACAGAAAATCTATGCTTTTGGTGTAAGACATGTTGGGCTTGTTTCCTTCTTTACATGACACATAGGTGTAGCTGAACTAATGAAGGAGTGCGACATCAACACAGAAGACACATAACCGATACTGAATCAAGGCCAGCTGTGAGACCTGATGCATCTTTGGTGTAGAATCCTATGTCCGAAAGAGTAACAAGATCTTTCTGCCACCTCCTTGATCCATAGCTGGCCAGACTGTAGATGCTTCCACCTCACTTTTTCATTATTTCTCCTTTGAACACCCACTTAACTGGACCTTTCTGGAACCAAGAGACCAAAATACTCTTTAAAAAAAATTGGATTTCCTCCTACCACTTTCAGAAGCATCTCTGTGTTTACTTGTTCTTTCCCTGGATGAAGATCAGCCCAATACAGAAGCAGCATTAACGTTCCCTTGCTGGCAGTTCCACCCAACATCTCTGGGCAGGCGTTTCGCCAAGCCCTCCTCTGCCCGTTTGAAATCCAAATCCCTTGAATAAGCTTCAGTGCCACCTTTGTCCAGAAGCCTCAAGAGCCCCAGTCCATGTTGATCTGCCTTGAAATTATAAAGGGGCATATTACTGTGGAGAAAGATAAACTGTGTTGAAATAACATCCAGAGTGGTTGTTAAATAAATTCAGGAAAACCAAGACATTCACTGTTAAGCCGAAACTCTGTCCTCAACTCACCTCGAAGGCAAGAAGTAGGCAGAGAAACCACATGCTGCGGGCTGACGTTCCTGAACTACAGACAGATTTTAAGGTCTTCAGGGGCTCTTTCACTTAAAAATAACATAGCTTACCAATTTCTAGTAGTCTCTGAGCTACTGTTCCAGGCATCTAAAGAGATGTACTTCAAGCTTGAGCTTAAGAAAATTTTACTTAAGATGGGAGAAACTTGGGTTTGTTTCCTAGTTCAGTGATTTTACTGCTGTACAACCCTGGAAAATCACGGAACTATATGGAACTTTATTCTCCATATCCACAAAATGGGAATATTAAGATTTGGATTATATGGTTGCTTTGAAGATCAAATAAGAGGCACGGGAACGTGCTTTGAGAATGAAAAGGTCCGATGCAATGTAAGCTTTGAAAAACAGAAACACCCTGAGGAATGATGCAGTTGTCCTTTGTGACTGATGAGGATTTGTTGGAAGCCTGGGGACCAATTTGATTTAAAAAGGATTTATCAGGTACCTACTGTGCATTTAGGATGCTTTCCATGTTGCCAAAGAACTTGTGAGGGTGGCGCTGGGGGTGGAGATACACACACACACACACACACACACACACACAATGATACAATGATTAAATAGCAACACATCCTACCACACATCCTCAAGCAAGGTTAACCTAAGTCCGAGTTTCCTTATTAATAAAATGGCGACAAGAAGACCCACCTCATTCAATTCTCGTGACGTTTAAAAAGGAGAAAATGATCCAGGCATTTAGCACGGTGTCTGGCACACAGAAAGCTCCACAATTTTTATCTTCTTTTCAAGACTAAATTTCTCTTCCTCAATCAAGGCAGTAAAATCTTGATGTTCTCCCCTCTCTATCAGCTTTAAGAAAGGTGGATGTTTTTCTTTTTCTTTTTTCTCTTTTCTGTTTGTAATAGGAGCCACGAAGGTTTCTGGTTTTTGTTTTTTTTTTTTTTTTGCGGTACGCGGGCCTCTCACTGCTGTGGCCGCTCCCGTTGCGGAGCACAGGCTCCGGACGCGCAGGCTCAGCGGCCATGGCTCACGGGCCCAGCCGCTCCGCGGCACGTGGGATCTTCCCGGACCGGGGCACGAACCCGCGTCCCCTGAATCGGCAGGCGGACTCTCAACCCCTGCGCCACCAGGGAAGCCCCCATGAAGGTTTCTGAACAGGAGTAGCTTTGCAAGATGAACCTGGCAACAGGTGTGTGAGGAAATGGGATGGGGTAAGGCAACAGTTAGGAGGCAATTAAGATGTTCTTTTCACGATTTCCGAGAGAGAGGCATGGCACAATGTGACAGAGGAGGAGGATAAATGGTGGAGTCAGGGCTCAGAAGAGGCAAGAAGAGCCAGGTCCAAGAACTTGGACTTGGCGGTATCCATCGACCACCCTTTCTGTCCGGCTCCTTTCTGTGGATCAGGGCAGACAGTGGCATTTGGTCATGGGCAGTCTTTCCCACTGAGCAAGCGCAGGACGAGCCACACCACTGGCTCACACTTAACAAACCCACGTGCTCTCTTTGAGAGGTAGGAGTTAGTTTCAGAAGGGAAGACTGCGACTTTTCCAGGAGGAGGAGCTAAGGAAGGGAGAGAGGGTGAATAAAAAGCCAGCAATCTCCGGATGGAAATGGCCGGATAACCTCAACTGCCTGTTCCAGGTCGGAACGTGGCTCATGATCTGAGCTCACCGGAGAGCAATGGGGTGAGGAGTGTGGGGAATAAGGAGCAGAGAAAAGATTTAGACCAGCCTGCCGAATAATGATGATAAATAGTTGTTTCTGGGTTTTTTTTGATTTTTGATTTTTTTTTTTTGAGCAACCATTATGAGTTAGGCATTCTGTTAAGTGCTTCGCACGTCTTTTCTCATTTATGCCTTCCAATGGCTCAACGAAGTTAGTCATATGATATTCTCCATGCTATAGATGAGGAAACTGAGTTGAAGCAGCCAAAATTAATTAGCTGGTAAGGGGCAAAACTCAGACTGCAAGTCAGGCAGAATGACTCCGAAGCCCAAGGACTATGTTAAACTGAGTAGACATTGATAGGACCCCATGAGTGAGAAGGTGCAGTGGATTTTGCATTCATACCTAGGACTTAGTATTGATTTATTTCGTAGCAGAAGTAGGTTTTTATGGCAACCAAAACTGAGGAAAACTGAATCGGCTTCTTTGACACAAACTGGGGACAAAGGCTTTAAAGCTCTCCTTGTCTGGTAAGGAAAAAGAATACTTCTGGGTGTGTTTAAGGGAGTACTGATTGTAAAGGCTACGACGAAAAGGTTTTTGCAATGACAATAAGCTCCTTAAAGTTACTTGCTGATTGTTGACATGGGGTAAGGCCAGTAGAGTCCATTTGTGTTTATGTATATGGAAACCTGTCTGTATTATGCGGTTTAGTGATTCTGCTAAAAACAGCTGGAAATTACAGGAGAATCATCTCACCAGAAAGCAGCTAAGCAATTGCTTAGAAAAGTTTGCTTGTCATATCATATTCCTTTGATTCATGCTTATTTTTTGCTTTCACGTTTCATTCTAATGACCCATTTAGTGGTGCTTCATAGTGGAGCTTATTTATTTCTCATAAAATAGGAGGACTTATGAATGTATCAGATGTCTAAAAGAAACACACTGCTAGGGCAGTATCACTCTACACCCACATCTCTGAGAGAGAGGGCAGCTTTCAAAGGCATCCCCTTTCCCATCCAACAGTGCGTAACATTCATGCAGTCAAATGCTTATTTGTTATATAATTCATGCCTTTGAGGATTCATTTCTTTGTTTCACGTTTCTTATCACTATTGGTTGTAATCAATTACTGGTATAAAATGAAGGAAGACCTAATTTACGACATGATGACACACAGTAGATACAGCATTTTCTATTTAGAATTGAATAAAACCCTTGCATTAGTTTTCTCTGAGTGCCAAGGAAAGGCTCCAGGGATAGAACCAAGATGAATAAAGCATATTTTCTTTTTCTTAGCCCCCTTTCCTAACTAGTTCAACTTTTAGAAATAACACTGGCTAGCCAATGAAAACACTTCTTTGATAAAGGCTACGAATTTAAGATAAAAAACAGCTGGGCAGGGTTTTGGGGTTTTTTTTTTTTTTATATATATATATACAAAAGGAAACAACTTTGAACTACATAGACAGTGTCATTTGAACCCAAACAGATGTGGTTTAATCTTGTTTTTGATCCTCTTGTAGATTTTTCTCAAACTGCCTGCATATGCATAGAAATGATGACTTTCAGATGTTTGAACATAATTTGTCTCTGTTAGAATATCACCTAGGTACATAGATCATGTACACCAAATACTCCCAGTCTTTGAACACGGACAGCAGGGTACCAGGGAAAATTTATACTGGTCTTTTGGTTTTGCCCACCAATTCTCTAAGAAGCCGAAAGGGGAGGAAAAAAGCCATGGGATCCGTATGCTGTCATTTGCAAAACAAGAGTCACATGTGTTCTCCATGACTTCAGTAAATCATGGCGATGGTTTCAGATCCTAACACTTAGAAATGCTTTTAAGATGAATCATATCACGTGAACACTCTAAAAATAACACACACCGTTGAGTTGTGCACCACCTGTGTCCCCGCTGATTATTATCCACTTATCATACGATTATCCTCATGTATTAAGGTTTTCCCATCCATTGCTAGGAGAAGAAACCACAGGAGCAAAACTATTTTACAACATGAAATCTCATCAGTCAGACTGTAAAGGCACCAACTGAAATATACTCAACTCCACTTTTAACTTCAAAGACCATTAGAGTTGTCACCTTAGGCATTAGCCAAAAGATTGAAGGAAGGGCTGTACAGACAGACATTTTATAGTTTTCTCTTTCTCTTCGCACTTCCTGCCCCGACTTGAATGAATATACGTAGTGGTGAAGGGGTTGAGGGGCTGTGGTCTGTGAAATATGTGGAGAGACTTAAAATTCCTAGTAGGAATCAAAAGGAAAGAGAACTCTGGGGGCAGAGGGCACCCAGTAATTAACACGCAGCACCATCCGGTGACCTTGGGGAAGTACAGCGACAGCACTGCTCTAATTCAGCCTTTCCTTCAAGGTGCCTCCTCCTTGGTTTTCACGGTTTTCGCCACGGTCATAGCCCTTGAGAGTACTGAAAAGGCCATAACGGGAGAAAGAGGAAATGAGATGCACACATTTGTTGGCAAAATTTTGAAAAGCACATTGAGTGTGTGTCTGTGGGAGAGATACCTGTGGGGAGAGTGAACAGCGGGAGAGATGGTGGTGGAGAATGTGAGCTTGATGGCTGGGAAACTAGCCCGATGGCTCTAAGCAAATCACACAAGAAGGGTCCGATTTCTAAGTGGTCCAACATTTTCTAGAACTCTCGTGGCTTTCTGGCCACAAACTGTTGTTCTGCTTAATGTCTCACATCATCAAAACCCTTCTCGGGACATAAGTGCAATGTGAGGTCATTGTGAGAGCCACGATCTAATCTACACCAGTAATCTTGCATTTATATGTGAACGCTTATTATTTTAAAAATGTAGCTCTGTTTATCCTGTTGGAGTCTCTAAGTCCCCCTCATTATCCATTCGTGCTGTCTGCCTGGATGTGTTTCCTGATCTTTGTGTGAGAAAGTTGCCCCGGCTCAACATGACTCAAAGAAAACATCAGACGCTGATGCCCTGTGCTGTCATGTTTGCCATAGGGGCTTCATGAATGATGTTTCCCACCAGGAATTACAGTAGCTGCCAAGGGGTGGAGGAGGTGGGCACTGGCCTGACTATAGAGCAGTGAGTCAGTGTTCCAGAGGCTTCTTGGAAATCCACCTGACTCCTGGCGGGGGTGGGGGGGGTTTGGGCGGGGGGTGGGGTTGGCGGTGAGGCAAGAGACTGTAGAGGGAACAGAGGAAGGAGCACGCCACCTTCTTCAAAGGATGCTGAGACCCTGAGCCAAGAGGGAGAGGAGCTCCAGGCAGCTGCACTGCTCTGGGGAGAATGGTTTTAGGAGTGGAAGACGGAGAAAGGTGAGTGAAAGTGTCACAGGTGACACAATAGAAGGCAGATGAACAAGATGGAAAAGTCAATGGATTAGAAAGCCTCACAAGTGGGTTCTGTTGCTAGAACTTGACTGTGTGCTTTTACACAAGACACAACTTTCTTACATACCTTGTGTAAAACGACAAAGTTTGGATAAGCTGTCTTCAAAAGATCTTTCCAACCAGAAAATGTTCCGAGCGTGACAGTTTTTGTCACTGCTCATGATTCCATAAACACACACATCTAACTCTATACGCGGCAAAAAGAAAAGGGGGGGAGGGAACAGCAAGGGAGAGAGACACAAAGATCAAGACAGAAGAAACACAGAAGTGAAACAGTGACTGTCAATCTGGCCAGCCTTCCGGTCTAGAAGGGCACGTGTAGAGGCACTTGCAAGACACGTGGACCTTCATCTACATTTGGTCTCAGACCCCAGGAGCGTCCCATCCCGTGAAAATCTCACTCTGCTGAGAAGCATCTTGATGTTTAGACAGACTAGTGTTAAGCATAACGACTTAACTTTTTATTATTGCTTTTGGTACAGTATAGGCTCTAACACAAGCCTAATACTCCATCTGATGCTCGACCAAAGAATTGTTGATCTGTTGTGATGCTGGAGGAAAAGCGGGCTGGGATGGCCTTGCAGTCCTCCTAAGGAACCTTCAAGGGAATTTCAAACTATACACGATTCTTCACCTTACGTGCTGAGTTTAGAACAGTTGAAAGGCTACACCACCTGCATATGCCTCTCCGTGTTGTAGGAATGTCTATTGTAACTTGGGAAGCATATCAAGGAGATCCACCAAGAGGCAAAGAAATGGGTGTGGTCATTAAGTCAACCATCATCTTAGCATCGTTGGGTGGAAGGTACTGACAACAGTACAAATAACTAGTTTGTACTGAGGCCCTTCCATGTGCCAGGTGGCCTGTGGAACATTTTACCCATATTGTTTTTTTTTCACAAGAATTTCATGATTCACTCATCAGCTGACTCATTTTATTGCCCACCAGATGAATGCCAAAAATTCTCCTGGACTCCAGGGGGACAGCAGCACGCAGAACCAAAGAAAGATTCTATTCTCATGAGGTTCAATTCTGGTTGGGGAGAGAGACTATAAACAAATAAATACATATGCTGTCAGGTGGTGATAAGAACAATGGTGAAAAAGAAAGCAGAGTAGAGGGATACGGGGTGCCAGGCCAGGGGGATGCTATTAAACAGGATGGTCAGAGAGGCCTCTCTGGTGATGTCACGAAGCCAGGGGGAGAACCTAGTGCTGGAGCAGAAGAAGCAGTCCTTCTGCCCCTTCTACAGATGGGGAAACTGAGCTTCCCACACTCTCGTATTCAGTAAGATGTGATGATCCCACCAGATCCCAACACAGCATCTGCTTCCCATTATAAAAGCGTGCAAGTTAGATGAGGGCTGTGACTACACAAGGCCAGTAAGTCTGGCACTAAGAACTGCACGAGACTCTTAACAACACACCACTGCTTTGTCCCTGTAATGGAGGATCTGGCTGGTTTCCTTCTACACTACTGAGTTAACAGAATTGGCAAACTGCACTGGTATTACACACAAAAGGCATATCTTCTCCTGGATGTTTTTTCCCCTCCTCTTTCCTACTCTTGAACCTCAGGCCATGAACAAAACGTCAGTGAAGCATGGTTTTCAGGCAGTGTCCACAGAGTGACAGGGAGCTCCTCAAAGAGGCCTCAGGGACTTACGGGCAAGATGACGGCAAAGGTCAATAGTTAGAGCTCCAGGCGGTCAAGCCCCGCTTTAACCAGAGCAGCAGGGATTTCATCTGTCTCATGTATTGGGGCGCTGAAAATGAGATTTCTGGAACTAGCACCAAGGTTGAAAAAAAAAAAAGGAAATGGGTGACTACTGGCAAATAGAAAATAAAGGTGTTCTTTGAGCCATCTTAAAAATTTGGCATTAAATGCAAAGTTTCTTAAGAAGTTCTCAGTGGAATTACAGCCCTAGGGGGCAGCTTTAAAGTTTTGAGAACTAAATGGTGTGTGTAAGTATTTCATTGGAGTAGGACGCTCGCAGACCCAGCGAACTGTTATGCAGCTCCGATCAAAGGTTTGGAGAACCCATGGCGGGGGAGATCACCATGTAACTATACTTTTTTCGCTCTTTCCTACGGCACATACTCTATATACACACGTACACACCCACACAGGTACGGCATGAGGTTTACTTTCCTTTTATGACAGTTTTCTTTTTTTAAGATAAAAATCCCATGAGGAGGGACTTCCACCCCAAACATTTCAGAAAATGTATAATTTCCATGTTGATAAAGTGAGAAGTCTCACCTATCTGGTGAAGGAAGAACTGGAAAGAGATATTGTGAAAGTCAGAGTTTGGTTCCTAATCTACATCTGATGGGAAGATCATTTCCTCGTGACTTCACTGTGTGTAGCTATTGGGTTAAAAATATAAGAAACATCCAGGGCTTATAAATAGGTGCCTCTGGCTGGGGTGGTTGTGGTGGTGTGTTTGTGAATGTTTGCTTGTGTGTGTGTGTGTTTGCTTGTGTATGTTTCTGTTTGCTTGTGTGTGTGTGTGTGTCTGTGTGTGTGTTTGCTTGTGTCTGTGTGTGTCTGTGTGTTTGCTTTGTGTGTGTGTGTTTGTGTCTGTGTCTCTGTGTGTGTTTGCTTGTGTCTGTGTGTGTCTGTGTGTTTGCTTTGTGTGTGTGTGTGTTTGTGTCTGTGTCTCTGTGTTTGCTTGTGTCTGTGTGTGTGTGTGTCTGTGTCTCTGTGTGTGTTTGCGTGCTTGTGTGTCTGTGTGTGTTTGCTTGTGTCTGTGTGTGTGTGAGTGCTTGTGTGTGTTTGCTTGTGTCTGTGTGTGCATGTATGTGCGAGTGTGTGTCTGTGTGTGTGCGTGTTTGCTTGTGTGTGTGTTTGCTTGTGTCTGTGTGTGTGTGTGCGTGTGCGTGTGCGCGTGTGCAGTCTCTGAGAAGAGAGACCTTTCTGCCTCCTGGTGTCTTCCAAGAGGCTGGCTGGGGCAGGGAACAGTGACTGTTCTCCAGTGTGCATGCACTCTTGCCTCCTTTTAGTAATGGCGTCTCACTGATTCTTAGCAGCTCACATGGCTGCCTGCCAATCAGAAATGTTAGCAAAGCTACCAGCAGCTGGGTGAGGCCTTGTGACTAAGTTAGCACCAGTGGAGTTAGAGCAGAAGTAGTGGGTGTACCTTCGAGACACCTGCTGCAATGCAATTGGTTTCCTCCACACTTTCCCTCTTTTCCCCCCTCCTATGGACTGGACCTGGGATGTGTATGGTGAGCCACCTTCATCCAGGTAGATGAGAAATCACACTAGAGGATGGTAGGCCATATGCAGAAGGAAGATGAAGGCTGGATGCTTGGATGGCTTCTCAGAAAGGAGCTCCCTGCAAACTGGATCATGTGCCTGCCTCTGGAATATTTCAGGAAAGATAAATAAACCTCTGTTTTGTTTGAGCTACTGTATTTTTGTTGCTGTTACTGCTTTGTTTCCTTGTTTCAGCTGTTTATCCAACCAAAACCCTATTGGATATAAGACTACAAGTTGACTTGGATTTAGATTACTGAATTTTTGAATCCTACCCTCAACTTGCCACCTCTATCCTTTTAGATCCAGAGGGAATTACACTGCGAATGAGGGTTTGGCCTCAAACCTTAGTCGTCTACTGAGCTTGGCTGGATCATGCAGAATAGACGTTACCAACTCAGTCGCCAGTGGGCGTCAGGCAAGTAAATGCAAAGACGCAAACCACTGCGTAGAGGTAGGCACGGTGGGCAATGTGCGAGCCGTGGCAAGGACTGCCATTCAGAAACATGGGCTTAGCATTTCTTGATATTTTTATCTGTTTAAAAGAATATGGATTTTTAAAGGGTGAAATCTATGGATCTTAATTAATAGGCTCATTTAAAAAAAAATGTAAAGAGAAAAAATACTGTGCGCACCACGGAAAATATTTCTGTAGGACAGGGTCCTAAGGCCTAAGAGAAATTCCCGGTTGCCTGGGCTAAAAGTTAGTCTGGGGTCTAGAATGAAATCTTGGTGATTTGGTGGACTTTTTGCGGTCATTCTCTGAAGGCTCACACCAGCCCCCCCTGGAAATCTAATCAGATAACTATTGGCAAACTCACTTTAACATATTTAGGCAGCAAAAACATGGCAGCCCAAAAGCAAGAGACGGAGCCTAAAATCTTGAGTGGATATTTTGTGGGCCGTTGGGATCAAACATTCGGGGGTTAAGCTAGTAGGTCTGGAACCTGTTTTCTTTTGCCAGTGAATCAGTTAAGTTCCCTAAGTTCCAAGCAAAATAATTATTGCTAACAAACAAAATTAGTAACGTATTAGCATGTCATAATTAAACAGATGGGAGTTTGGAAAGAGCAGGAACCAATGAAACTCCTAGAATCTTGGTTTTGTCAAAGTGTAGACACGACATCAAGTATTTTAACTCTCTCTGACATCTTCAGTGAAGCTCCATACCCACAACTAACGACCACTAAGTGGCTCTGAATAAAGGACCAGTTACCCACATCATGGTACCCACAGTCAATGATGAAACTGCAGACATTAGAAAGAATGTGTTAGATCTGTTTGCTACATGGGGAAATGAGGCGCCATGCTTGATAGCAAGAGAGTGGGCCAGGGAAGCTCCACCACCGAAAATCAGGGTGCTGCTTCACAAAGGAGGGGAAAATATTTCTGGTTAGGCCAAAACACTAAATAGCCACTAGAATACCTGTTTCCATGTGGAGATTCCTTCCTGGCATTTCTTGGGAAAGTTATTTTTTTCTGAATATCATATCCTGAGAAAGATGAATTTTAGAAATCAGGAAAATGGGAAAAAGTATTATAATTCTCCAGTAAGAACAAAAGATTAACTTTCAACATAGAAACATTACTCTTCAAAGGAATCCAGTGATGTCAAGAACAAAGCCAAGAGCAGGAGAAGCAGACATGCAGAGTTGAAGGTTAAAGTCAAAGTCAAGATTCCTGGTAACTGGGAAGGGCAAAGAGAGGAGAAACAGTCACAGTCTAACCAGTTTTGCTTGTAGCTGTGGCCATGTTATAAATACTTGTTCGTGACCCTGTCAGCTGCTAATGATGAGTTCGTCTTACAAATAAAGTGAATGTTAAGGTTATTAACATTCACGTGGTGTGCTCTATACTAAATCAATGAGTGATTATTCCAAAAAATGACAAGTTTTGAAAGAAAAATAAGTTCTCAAATTGGCAATTTCTACACACACTTCTGTTTAGAGCAGTTAGTCTTACTAGACTGTTACATTATTTAAAACCCACCCAATTATGTCCCCAGATGTTTTCCAGGATTTATGTATTTGATCTAGACTACAGTTCTTTGTGACTATTTCTAAATTCATGTATGTTTCTTATTAAATTTTTTTTTTTGGAAAATGCTAAGAATGAGTTAACTGTAGGAAGAACATTGTGGGTATATTGGGGGTATTTTAATAACAATTTATGATTTGGCATACTTCAGAGAATTCTGATCTTTTTTTACTATTCCCTAACATTAATATGTGTCTGGAGTCTGGAAACTAATTATACCTGCCACTGGGGAGAGGGGTTGTCCAAACACAGAGTGGAGGAGGGAAGCAGAGAGAAGGAGAGGTGCTGAGGCTTCTGGAGAGGCAGAGCCGAGGCGGGTCTTATGCTGTCACAGCCCCAAGAAGCAGAGAGATGTTTGGGAGGGAAAACCAAAGGGGAGCAGATCAGGCTCCTCCTCTACGGGGGCCTGAGAGAGAGACAGAGACAGAGAGAGAGAGAGAGAGAGACAGAGAGACAGAGAGAGAGAGAGAGAGAGACAGAGAGAGAGAAAGAGAGGGAGGGTGCGTGTGTGTGTGTCAGAGACAGAGAGAGCGGAGAGAATAGGAGGGAAAAAAGAAAGCAGAAATGAGCTCTTTCTAAGGGTCAAGACAATCCATTAGAATCTGAACATTTTTTGAGTGTTTAAGATTGGAGGACTGTGCAGACGGGGCTCTGGGAGCCCCATCTTGGCTGATCGGACAAGAACCAGCTGGATGCAAGGGCGCCCCTTTCACCCACGGGGACGGGGTACATCTGTACATGGTTTCTCATGGGGCCAGGGGGTCCCTTCTGTCAGGAGAGGCTGTAGGTTCCACTGGCCCCAAGGTCTCTGGGAGCTACACAGCTGGTGTCCCCCGACAACTACTGCACACAAGGGGAATATGCTGTAAAATCTACCCTCCAACTCCAGTGGAGACCCCAAAGGACCCACCCAGAAGGAAAGGAGCAGCTGAATGAGGGCTTAGAAAAAGGTCTGCTCTATCAGGGACTTACAAGCTACACTTAACCTATGAGGGGCACGAGGCTGGGAGGGAGAGTGAGCACGTGGCCACATAGCTAGAACGCAGATGGAATTCGATGGGCTGAAACAATGAACCAAATCTCGTGATGTCGAACCTCTTAAATACAAGTGTCAAGTCCTGGCCTTGGGGCAAAACACTAGCTGTGCAAGCTCAAGAAGCAAAAAGGCTTCAAAATTTAAACAGACAGGTAACTCACTGTGAATGACGAGTGGACAGGCCTGTCAAAAATCAGATAGTATACGTGGTGAAGGAATATAGTATCTGCTGTGAACATTAAATAAGATACTGCATCTGCATGCAGTGCCAGGAATATACTACGTGCTTAATAAATGTTAGTTACCGTTATTGCTATGGCTACTCTTTGACTTGGATCGGGAACCAACTTTAAACCATTCCTACATTGCAGGCCCATGTCAAAAGCTTTATATGAATTATGTGCTTGAATCATACCAACACCCACCCAAAGTTAGAAATGATAGTTTCCCCATGTCCCAGGTAACAAACTGAGGCTCAGAAAGTGACTTCAGACATGTTATAGAGCGAATAGTAGGCAGAACTGGGATTTAAACCTGTATCTTTACACTTTTCTAGATGGCTTCTTTTTTGTAACCAGGGTTATATGAGAATCTTTATTTTGACAAATAAGTACAGTAAAAAAAAGTTGACCCGAAAAGTTAAAAAAAAAAAAACAACACACAGGTAAAAATAAGTATGTTTACAAATTACTGTAGAAATAATGCAAAAGAGGGTTAAACTTCTCATTGAGGAAAAACCAAACCGTGTCCAATTGTATAAAGGCTCTTCCCTTGCCAGAAACGGGAATAAAGCTGAAGACTCAGTTTGGTTTCACTGCAAATGTCCTAAATAACTTAGAAAAACCTGTCAAGGTCAAAAGTTGTACCTGCCTACTCTTGATCTGGGGACAGAAGATAACTGCAGAGCAAGGCAGAGCTGATGGTAGGACAGTCAAGAGTTCCCCACCTGGGAGTCCATCCTACATCTACCTTTAAGTAAAAGCTGAAGAAAAGCAAGCCCTCAGAGAAGTCTGAGCTCTGTGGTTGGTGACTCCAGGCCTCACTCGTAGCAGCTACAGTTTTCTGGGTCTGCAGCAGGGATGGTGGGAAGTTGGGGGTGGAAATGGTGGTCATGGAAGGGTTCTGGGGGTTTCTGGGTGGGAAGAGGAAAGGTAGGGGGATTAAATAAGCCATGAATATGTCTACATCACATTTTCAAACGATTCAAAATATCTGTTTCCCTCAGGGTGGCTCAACAAAAGTATCTTTGCCTTTAATTCCAAAAAAGTGGCTGGCGTTTGTATTTCTAACCTTCCCACAGCCTCTGATGGGTCAGATGAAATCCTTCCAATGTGGAGTGATCTTACAAGGAAAATTGAGCTGTGAGATCAGTTGGTAGGTTTTTATTTTCCTTTCCACTCAAGCCAGGCAAAGCTATCATCCTCAATTTAGGATTAAAAAGGAAGTTTATAGGAAGAAAAAATTTTCCTTTGGAGATAAAAATAGCATCTGCTTCTTCTGAGAGTGAGTCATCAGCTGGAGGAAATTATTTATAGCTCCTCTCTGACCCTTTTCAAAGTTTGTTGGTCACCTTTCTGTTGAATGACTTTTGCCCGTTATGATTTAAAACTCTCATGATTTTAGCATCCATTATTTCAGGAGCATCTGCATATATGGATTATTTGGCTCAGCTTTGAAGTTTTCCCAAGTTACACTGAATAGTAATTTTAGAAGCTCTCCAGCCCTCTTCTCAACCCTTTACCCTGAAAACGATAGGTATAATTTTAGAAGAAAAAGTTCCCAAATAGTCAATGACTTCACTTACATCACACAATTTCAACAAATTCTCTGAGTCTGAATGAAGCTACCAGTTCCCAAGACCATGTGGAAAAACAATCAAGTCTGGAGTGCTATCTTGGTTTTCTCTTCAAATATTATATTTTATCACAAATTATATTTTGGGGGCATGGGGAAGAATATATGTTTTAAACGTGATTTCTTTTTTCCCAGTCCAGAAAAATTTTCTGGTACCCACTGGACTTGGGGTAGGCAGAAACCTTATTATTAACTAAAATTTGAGAACTCTGTAGTGTGGTAACTTTGAAGTGGCTCTTTGTTGTGGTTTGAATTCTAGGACGGGAGCAAAAGCTGTCAGCAACCTTGGGGAATTACTTAACTTTTCCTGCATTTGCTCCTCACCAACTGAGGAAACTGCTCTCCTCAGTATAAAGCGTAGTAAAGCACACTTGAAAAATAAAGCCTGGATGGTTTTTCTCTCCTTCTGAATTCTCTTATCCTGGGGAAGAAGGAACCAGCTTCTAAACAAAACTTCGTCTCTGTATCCTTGGAGACTGAAAAGTATTGATGCCAGGGAGAAAACAGGCAAGAAGGGATGATGAACAGCAGAAAGGGAAATTGGAAAAAGTCTGCTTCTCACCATCAGCACATCCACATCAGAAGACTAACAATTATTTATGAGGTGACCAAGTTGTGAATTATTAGCTATAGGGCTATGACTCCTCTAGTGGTAGTATTTTATCAGTGCTATGTTTATGTTAGCAAAGACTTGCTTCTCAGACCATATTGAGTGAACATTTACCAGAACTCGACCAAAGTATTTTTGTCAGTGTGTTTGTCATTTAGAATTTGAGAAGAAAAAGAGAGCGTTGTCCTCATTCAATGAAAACTCTCACTTGCAGCCTGGAGGAAGCCAAGAGGTAGGGCAGGGTCCATATCAGCACTCGGGTTGGGGGCATGCGGGTGGGCAGGGGCAAAATGGGTGGGTGTCTTCTTTGTAGGACCAGCAGCCCTGTGAGAAGCTCATAGCTAGGAACAAATCGGAACAGAGCAACTTTGCACCTTTCTGGGCTTTTTAATTCCAAATTGCCTTGAGGGAACTGAAAACCAGTCTCATGGACAAGAGACTGGAATTTAGACAGCAAGCATCTCACAACGTCAACCTGGCCAGCTAGCTGCCTTTGGGCAGGATGTACACAAAGGACACAGGAAAGCTAACGTCTTACGGCAGACACACTTCCCTGGAAAAGGCAATATTTAACTTTAATGAAATAACAGTCCAAGGCTGCACCTATATTTAAATTGACAAATGGAACTTTGAATCTCTCATTAATGTTGTCCAATTTTTGTATTAGAATTAAACACAATAATTCTGTGAATCCACTTTCAGCTCAAAATATAAAACCTCAAAATTAGGAAATTCTGAGTTATATTTCACCTTTTAGATATAAAATTCAATGACATAGTTCCAAAATACATATCTTAAAATTTTGTTGTTTTCCTTCTCAGTTGACCAGCTAAGAGTAAAAGCATCCTTCTGAGGCCAAAAGAGTTCCACATTTGGCACTCCATATAACTCTTTCAACCTTGTGGTTTTAATTAATTTTTCAAAATACGTGATCAGGGCTTCCCTGGTGGCGCAGTGGTTGAGAGTCCGCCTGCCGATGCAAGGGACGCGGGTTCGTGCCCCGGTCCGGGAAGATCCCACATGCCGCGGAGCGGCTGGGCCCATGAGCCATGCCTGATGAGCCTGTGCGTCCGGAGCCTGTGTTCCGTAACGGGAGAGGCCACAGCAGTGAGAGGCCCACGTACAGC
>RJWK010019853.1:0-31996 GCA_004363435.1 Platanista minor | reverse complement strand
TATTTGCTTTACAATGGTGTGTTAGTTTCTGCTTTATAACAAAGTGAATCAGTTATACATATACATATGTCCCCATATCTCTTGCATCTCCCTCCCTCCCACCCTCCCTATCCCACCCCTCTAGGTGATCACAAAGCAACGAGCTGATCTCCCTGTGCTATGCGGCTGCTTCCCACTAGCTTTCTATTTTACGTTTGGTAGAGTATATGTGTCCATGCCACTCTCTCACTTTGTCCCAACTTACCCTTCCGCCTCCCCGTATCTTGAATTCCATTCTCTAGTAGGTCTGCATCTTTATTCCCGTCTTGTCCCTAGGTTTTTATAACCATTTTTTTTTCTTTTTTTAGATTCCATATACATGTGTTAGCTTATGGTATTTGTTTTTCTCTTTCTGACTTACTTTACTCTGCATGACAGTCTCTAGGTCCATCTACCTTACTACAAATAACTCAGATTCGTTCCTTTTATGGCTGAGTAATATTCCATTGTGTATATGTGCTACATCTTCTTTATCCATTCATCTGTTGAAGGACACTTCAGTTGCTTCCATATCCTGGGTATTGTAAAGAGAGCAGCAATGAACATTTTGGTACATGACTCTTTTTGAATTATGGTTTTCTCAGGGCATATGCCCAGTAGTGGGAATTCTGGGTCGTATGGTAGTTCTATTATTAGTTTTTTAAGGAAAGTACATACTGTTCTCCATAGTGGCTGTATCAATTTACATTCCCGCCAACAGTGCAAGAGGGTTCCTTTTTCTCCACACCCTCTCCAGCATTTACTGTTTGTAGATTTTTTGATGATGGCCATTCTGACCAGTGTGAGATGATATCTCATTGTAGCTTTGATTTGCATTTCTCTAATGATTAATGATGTTGAGCAGTCTTTCATGTGTTTGTTGGCAATCTGTATATCTTCTTTGGAGAAATGTCTATTTAGGTTGTCTGCCCATTTTTGGATTGTGTTGTTTGTTTTTTTAATATTGAGCTGCATGAGCAGCTTATAAATTTTGGAGATTAATCCTTTGTCAGTTGCTTCATTTGCAAATATTTTCTCCCATTCTGAGGGTTGTCTTTTCATCTTGTTTATGGTTTCCTTCGCTGTGCAAAAGCTTTTTAGTTTCATTAGGTCCCGTTTTTTTATTTTTGTTTTTATTTCCATTTCTCTAGGAGGTGGATCAAAAAGGATCTTGCTATGACTTATGTCAAAGAGTGTTCTGCCTATGTTTTCCTCTTAGAGTTTGATGGTGTCTGGCCTTACATTTAGGTCTTTAATCCATTTTGAGTTTATTTTTGTGTATGCTGCTAGGGAGTGTTCTAATTTCATTCTTTTACATGAAGCTGTCCCTTTTTCCCAGGATCACTTAATGAAGAGGTTGTCTTTTCTCCACTGTATATTCTTGCTTCCTTTATCAAAGATAAGGTGACCATATGTGTGTGGTTTTATCTCTGGGCTTTCTATCCTGTTCCATTGATCTATATTTCTGTTTCTGTGCCAGTACCATACTGTCTTGATCACTGTAAATTTGTAGTATAATCTGAAGACAGGGAGCCTGATTCCTCCAGCTCCATTTTTCTTTCTCAAGATTGCTTTGGCTATACGGAGTCTTTTGTGTTTCCATACAAATTGTGAAGTTTTTGGTTCTTGTTCTGTGAAAAATGCCAGTGGTAGTTTGATAGGGATTGCATTGAATTTGTAGACTGCTTTGGGTAGTATTGTCATTTTCACAATGTTGATTCTTCCAATCCAAGAATATGGTGTATCTCTCCATCTATTTGTATCATATTTAATTTCTTTCATCAGTGTCTTATAATTGTCTGCATCCAGATCTTTTGTCTCCTTAGGTAGGTTTATTCCTAGATATTGTATTCTTTTTGTTGCAATGGTAAATGGGAGTGTTTTCTTAATTTCACTTTCAGATTTTTCATCATTAGTGTATAGGAATGCAAAAGATTTCTGTGCATTAATTTTTTATCCTGCTACTTTACCAAATTCATTGATTAGCTCTAGTAGTTTTCTGGTAGCATCTTTAGGATTCTCTATGTATAGTATCATGTCATCTGCAAACAGTGACAGCTTTACTTCTTCTTTTCGGATTTGGATTCCTTTTATTTATTTTTCTTCAGTGATTGCTGTGGCTAAAACCTCCAAAACAAAGTTGAATAATAGTGGTGAGAGTGACCAACCTTGTCTTCTTCCTGATCTTAGTGGAAATGGTTTCAGTTTTTCACCATTGAGGACGATGTTGGCTGTGGTTTTGCCATATATGGCATTTATTATGTTGAGGAAAGTTCCCTCTATGCTTACTTTCTGGAGGTTTTTATCATAAATGGGTTTTGAATTTTGTTGAAAGCTTTCTCTGCATCTATTGAGATGATCATATGGTTTTTCTCCTTCAATTTGTTAATATGGTGTATCACATTGATTGATTTGTATATATTGAAGAATTCTTGAATTCCTGGGATAAACCCCACTTGATCATAGTTTATAATCCTCTTTAATGTGCTGTTGGATTCTGCTTGCTAGTGTTTTGCTGAGGATTTTTGCATCTATGTTCATCAGTGATATTGGCCTGTAGTTTTCTTTCTTGGTGACATCATTATCTGGTTTTGGTATCAGAGTGATGGTGGCCTCGTAGAATGAATTTGGGAGTGTTCCTCCCTCTGCCATATTTTGGAAGAGTTTGAGAAGGATAGGTGTTAACTCTTCTCTAAATGTTTGATCGAATTCGCCTGTGAAGCCATCTGGTCCTGGGCTTTTGTTTGTTGGAAGATTTTTAATCACAGTTTCAATTTCAGTGCTTGTGATTGGTCTGTTCAGATTTTCTATTTCTTCCTGGTTCAGTCTTGGAAGGCTGTGCATTTCTAAGAATTTGTCCATTTCTTCCAGATTGTCCATTTTATTGGCATATAGTTGCTTGTAGTAATCTCTCATGATTCTTTGTATTTCTGCAGAGTCAGTTGTTTCTTCTCCTTTTTCATTTCTAATTCAATTGATTTGGGTCTTCTCCCTTATTTTCTTGATAAGTCTGGCTAATGGTTTATCAATTTTGTTTACCTTCTCAAAGAAACAGCTTTTAGTTTTACTGATCTTTTCTCTCGTTTCCTTCATTTCTTTTTCATTTATTTCTGATCTGATCTTTGTAATTTCTTTCTTTCACTAATTTTGGTTTTTTTTTTTTTTGTTCTTCTTTCTCTAATTGCTTTAGGTGTAAGGTTAGGTTGTTTATTTGAGATATTTCTTGTTTCTTCAGGTAGGATTGTATTGCTATAAACTACCCTCTTAGAACTGCTTTTGCTGCATCCCATAGGTTTTGGGTTGTCATGTTTTCATTGTTATTTGTTTCTAGGTATTTTTTTGATTTCCTCTTTGATTTCTTCAGTGATCTCTTGATTATTAAGTAGTGTGTTTTTTAGCCTCCATGTGTTTGTATTTCTTACAGATCTTTTCCTGTAATTGATATCTAGTCTCATAGCGTTGTGGTCAGAAAAGATACTTGATATGATTTCAATTTTCTTAAATTTATCAAGGCTTGATTTGTGGCCCAAGATATGACCTGTCTTGGCGAATGTTCCATGAGCACTTGAGAAGAATGTGTATTCTATTGTTTTGGGATGGAATGTTCTGTAAATATCAATTAAGTCCATCTTGTTTAATGTATCATTTAAAGTGTGTTTCCTTATTTATTTTCATTTTGGATGATCTGTCCATTGGTGAAAGTGGGATGTTAAAGTCCCCTTCTATGATTGTGTTACTGTTGATTTCCCCTTTTATGGCTGTTAGTATTTGCCTTATGTATTGAGGTGCTCCTATGTTGGGTGTATAAATATTTACAATTGTTATATCTTCTTCTTGGATTGATCCCTTGATCATTATGTAGTGTCCTTCTTTGTCTCTTGTAATAGTCCTTGTTTTAAAGTCTATTTTGCCTGGTATGAGAATTGCTACTCCAGCTTTCTTTTGATTTCCATTTGCATGGAATATCTTTTTCCATCCCCTCACTTTCAGTCTGTTTGTGTCCCTAGGTCTGAAGTTGGTCTCTTGTAGGCAACATATATATGGGTCTTGTTTCTGTATCCATTCAGCCAATCTATGTCTTTTGGTTGGAGCATTTAATCCATTTACATTTAAGGTAATTATCAATATGTATAGTCCTATTACCATTTTCTTAATTGTTTTGGGTTTATTATTGTAGGTCTTTTCCTTCTCTTGTGTTTCCTGCCTAGAGAAGTTCCTTTAGCATTTGTTGTAGAGCTGGTTTGGTGGTGCTGAATTCTCTTAGTTTTTGCTTGTCTGTAAAGTTTTTAATTTCTCAGTCATATCTGAATGAGATCCATGCTGTGTAGAGTAATCTTTGTTGTAGGTTTTTCTCCCTCATTATGTTAGATATGTCCTGCCACTCCCTTCTGACTTGCAGAGTTTCTGCTGAAAGATCAGTTGTTATCCTTATGGGGATTCCCTTACATGTTATTTGTTGTTTTCCCTTGCTGCTTTTAATATCTGTTCTTTGTATTTAATTTTTGATAGTTTGATTAATATGTGTTGGCATGATTCTCCTTGGATTTATTCTGTATGGGAATCTTTGTGCTTCCTGGACTCGATTATTTCCTTTCCCATATTAGGGAAGTTTTCAAGTATAATCTCTTCACATATTTTCTCAGTCCCTTTCTTTTTCTCTTCTTGTTCTGGGGCCCCTATAATTGGAATATTGGTGCGTTTAATGTTGTCCCAGAGGTCTCTGAGACTGTCCTCAATTCTTTTCATTCTTTTTTCTTTATTCTGCTCTGCAGTAGTTATTTCCATTATTTTATCTTCCAGGTCACTTATCCGTTTTTCTGCCTCATTTATTCTGCCATTGACTCCTTCTAGAGAATTTTTAATTTCATTTATTGTGTTGTTCATCACTGTTTGCTCTTTAGCTCTTCTAGGTCCTTGTTGAAACTTTCTCGCATTTTCTCCATTCTATTCCCAAGATTTTGGATCATATTTACTCTCATTATTCTGAGTTCTTTTTCAGGTAGACTGCCTCTTTCCTCTTCATTGGTTAGGCCTGGTTGGTTTTTGCCTTGCTCCTTCATCTGCTATGTTTCTCTGTTTTCTAATTTTGCTTAACTTACTGTGTTTAGGGTCTCCTTTTCGCAGGCTGCAGGTTCGTAGTTCACGTTGTTTTTGGTGTCTGTGCCCAGTGGCTAAGGTTGGTTCAGTGGGTTGTGTAGGCTTCCTGGTGGAGGGGACTGTTGTCTGTGTTCTGGTGGATGAGGCTGGAACTTATCTTTCTAGTGGGCAGGTCCACATCTGGTGGTGTGTTTTGGGGTGTCTTATTATGATTTTAGGCAGCGTCTGTGCTAATGGTTGGGGTTGTGTTCCTGTCTTGCTAGTTGTTTGGCATAGGGTGTCCAGCACTGTAGCTTGCTGGTCACTGAGTGGAGCTGGGTCTTGGCGTTGAGATGGAGATCTCTGGTAGATTTTTGCTGTTTGATATTACATGGAGCTGGGAGGTCTCTTGTGGACCAGTGTCCTGAACTTGGCTCTCCACCTCAGTGGCACAGCCCTGACACCTGGTTGGAGCACCAAGAGCCTGTCCTCCACACGGCTCAGAAAAAAAGCGAGGAAAGAAAGAAAGAAAGAAAGAAAGAAGATAAAATAAAATAAAATAAAGTAAAAAATAATTATTAAGAAAAAATATATTTTAAATAATAAAAAAAAAATAATAAAAATGGACAGAGAGAACCCTAGGACAAATGGTAAAAGCAAAGCTATACAGACAAAATCACACACAGAAGCATACACATACACACTCAGAAAAAGATAAAAAGGGAAAAAATATATATATATATATCGTTGCTCCCAAAGTCCACCTCCTCAGTTTGGGATGATTCATTGTCTATTCAGGTATTCCACAGATGCAGGGTACATCAAGTTGATTGTGGAGCTTTAATCCACTGCTCCTGAGGCTGCTGGGAGAGGTTTCCCTTTCTCTTTGTTCCCACAGCTCCTGGGGTTCAGCTTTAGATTTGGACCCGCCTCTTCGTGTAGGTTGACTGAGGGCATCTGTTCTTCGCTCAGACAGGACGGGGTTAAAGGAGCAGCTGCTTTGGGGGCTCTGGCTCACTCAGACCGGGGGGAGGGAGGGGTACGGATGTGGGGCGAGCCTGCAGTGGCAGAGGCCAGCGGGACGTTGCACCAGCCTGAGGCGCGCCGTGTGTTCTCCCGGGGAAGTTGTCCCTGGATCACGGGACCCTGGCATTGGCGGGCTGCACAGGCTTCTGGGAGGGGAGGTGTGGACACTGACCTGTGCTTGCACACAGGCTTGTTAGTGGCAGCAGCAGCGGCCTTAGCATCTCATTCCCGTCTCTGGGGTCAGCGCTGTTAACTGCGGCTCGCGCCTGTCTCTGGAGCTCCTTTAAGCAACGCTCTTAATCCCCTCTCCTCGTGCACCAGGAAACAAAGAGGGAAGAAAATGTGTCTTGCCTCTTCAGCAGGTCCAGACTTTTCCCCGAACTCCCTGCCGGCTAGCCGTGGTGCACTAACCCCCTGCAGGCTGTGTTCACACCGCCAACCCCAGTCCTTTCCCTGCTCTCCGACCGAAGCCCGAGCCTCAGCTCCCAGCCCCTCCCACTCCGGCGGGGGAGCAGACAAGTCTCTCAGGCTGGTGAGTGCCGGTCGGCACCGATCCTCTGTGTGGGAATCTCTCCACTGTGACCTCTGCACCCCTGTTGCTATGCTCTCCTCTGCAACTCCGAAGCTTCCTCTCTCTGCCACCCACAGTCTCCGCCCACAAAGGGCCTTCCTAGTGTGTGGAAACGTTTCCTCCTTCACAGCTCCCTCCCACTGGTGCAGGTCCCGTCCCTATTCTTTTGTCTCTGTTTTTTCTTTTTTCTTTTGCCCTACCCAGGTATGTGGGGAGTTTCTTGCCTTTTGGGAAGTCTGAGGTCTTCTGCCAGCGTTCAGTAGGTGTTCTGTAGGAATTCTGTAGGAGTTATTCCACATGCAGATATATTTCTGATGTATTTGTGGGGAGGAAGCTGATCTCCACGTCTTACTCTTCTGCCATCTTGAAACTCCTCCTAGTGTAGCTTTAAAATAAGTCTTGAAGTCAAGCAGCATCAGTCTTCCAAATTTGCTCTTCTTCAATATTGTCAGCTATTCTGGGTCTTTTGTCGCTTCATATAAACTGTAGAATCAGTTTGTCAATATATGTATAAAATATCTTGCTGAGATTTTTATTTGGATTGCACTGAATCTAAAGCATACTAAAGTACTCACATCTTGACACTATTGAATATTGAGTCTTCCTATCCATAACTTTGGAATATTTCTCCACTTATCTAGTTCTTCTCTGATTTCATTCATGAGAGTTTTTTGGTTTCCCTAATATAGACCTTGTAAGTTTTCTTTAGACATACTTAAGCATTACATTTGGGGGGATGCTAATGTAAATGGTATTGTATTTTTTAATCTCAAATTCTACTTGTTCATTGTTGGTATTTAGGAAAGCAATTGACTTTCGTATATTAACCTGTATCCTGCAACCTTGGAGATGAATTGGGCCTTTTATGTTTATCCTATTTCTTAACTGTCCCACTATTTTCTTCATTATTTGCTCTACATTCTGGAATATTTCCTTATCTTCACAGTAAATAATTCGGCTTTTCAAGCCTATTAATTCTCTTAATTTGCCTTTCTGTTTAATTTTTAGTCAATATTTCAGTATCTAAAATCAATTTATTTTTCTCTGATTGCTCATTTAGTGTAATACTGTTTTTATTTCATGAATGCAGTATTCTCTGATTTCTCTGAGTACAATGATTAAACATTCAACACTTTCCTTCTTTTATTTCTTACATGATCTTTTCCTTTTGAATTCACTGTTCTCTTAGTTTATCTTATCTTTCTCTTCACTTTGTTTTCTTCAAATGTCTATGATCAGATTTATGAATAAAAGTCTATGCTGAGTGAAATTGCTGGATCATACAGCAGTTCTATTTTTAATTTTTGAGAACACTCCATACTATTTTCCTTAGTGGCTGTACCAGTTTACATTCCCATCAACGATGCACAAGAGTCCCCTTTTCTCCACACCCTCGTCAACACTTGTTATTTCTTCTTTTTGACAATAGCCATTCTGACTGTGTGAGGTGATATCTCATTGTGGTTTTTATTTGCATTTCCCTGATGATTAGTATGCTGAGTATCTTTTCATGTGTCTGTTGGTCAACTGTATGTGTTCTTTGGAAAAATGCCTATTCAGGTCCTCTGCCCATTTTGTAACTGGGTGATTTGCCTTTTTGATATTGAGTTGTGTGAATTCTTTATATATTTTGGATATTAGCCCCTTATTGAACATGTCGTTTGCAAATATTTTCTCCCATGCAGTAGGTTGTCATTTTATTACATTGATGCTTTCTGTTGCTGTGCAAGAGCTTTTACGTTTGAGTAGGTCCCACTTGTTTATTTTTGCCTTTGCTTTCCTTGCCTGAGGAGACAAATCCAAAAAATATTGCTAAGACCAATGTCAAAGAGCATACTGCCTATGTTTTCCTCTAGGAGTTTTATCATTTCAGGTCTTATATTTAGGGCTTTAAACTATTTTGAGTTTATTTTTGTATATGGTGTGAGGGAATGTTCTAGTTTCATTCTTTTTCCTTTAGGTGTCCAGTTTTGCCAAAACCACTTATTGAAAAGACTGTCTTTTCCCCACTGTATATTCTTGACTCATTCACTTATATGTGGACTCTAAAAAATAAAATAAATGAGCAAATATAACAACACAGAAACAGTCTCAGAGATACAGAGAACAAACTAGTGACTACCAGAGGAGAGAGGGGTGGGAGAGGGGAAAAATAGGTGAAGGAGATTAAGAGGTACAACTTCTATGTACAGCATAAATAAGTTATGAGGATGTAATGCATAATAAATGAGTTATGAGGGAATATAGTCAATATTTTATAACTTTGTATAGAGTATAAGCTATAAAAATAGCAAATTATTATATTGTACCTGAAACTAATATAATATTATAAGTCAACTATACTTCAATTTTTAAAAAGGTCTATGTTTATTAATACAAGTAACTGGCTTGGGTAAGTTTTTTTTGCGGTTGTGTAGCACTGTTAGAATAAAAAGCCTCTTTTCAAACATAAGTCAGATTGTGGCCCTGGGTAAGTAGTCAGGTCCTATATAGAGGAAGCTTTCTCTTTATGGCATGTAACTATCTTAACAGCCTAATTCTGACAAATTCTTACTAGGATATACTCAGTCTTATTCTCTCTTCCTTTCTCTCTCTCTCTCTCTCTCTCTCTCTCTCTGTCTCTCTCTCAATCTGATTATTACAGGCAGGACTGTTGCATAATGTGAAGGAGAGGGAATTACCAGATCAAATTCAGGTTCTGGCATGAGCAATGGTCTCATTTTCATACTGTTTGTTGTATAAATGAGAAAAGATAAGGAAATTTTTTCCTTCACTAGTGATTTTCAAGAAATGATGGTAAAACTTCCTAATATAATTTTTATGATAACTGTATCTTCTTATAACCTATTTTTGTTTATATTCCATTTTACCTAGAGGAAACAGAATTTTGTTAATGCTTGTTTTTCTTTTTCATCTTTCCTTGTATATAACTGTATTTTCACCTACTACCCTTACCCTGACTAAATTATTTGACATTGCTAAGTTTGTACATGTGTGAGGGATTTAGTTCATCTATTTCCAATAAAATCTGCCTGCCACTTAGTCTAAAATTTACTAAAGGCACGGATAAGAACAGCAAACCCAGATTAGACACATGGTTTTCTTTTCTTTTCATTCTTTTTCTTTTTTTTCTGGCTATGTGGGATCTTAGTTCCCCAACCAGGGATTGAACCCACGTCCCCTGCATTGGAAGGGCAGAGTCTTAACCACTGGACCACCAGGGAAGTCTCTAGACTTCCAAGTCCCATTGTTTTAATCATTGGTTCTATCACTCCCCAGCTGAAAGGATATTACATTGTAATTTTTTATAGAAAATGTCTTTTCATTTGAATTGGATATGACCCTTATTGCTAACAAATTCAGTATTACATTATAATAAGTTTCTGCTGCATTCTATTTCTAATTCTCTCCTTTCTGGCTCAGTGAAAATGAGATCTAATATCTCTTTTAACTGTTGTTTCTGTTGAGAAAATATTCCTCATTATCTGGGGATTATTGGAACTAGGTAAGATTTCAAAACTTAAGGAAATGATCATCAAAAGCATTACTGTGCTGGTACTTCTTGCAAATATTGTTGGTTATTTTTATATAATAACACCCTTTTTATAGAGCATTTTGTGTTTTTGTACCAGAAACATCTATATATCTTTCCTCAGACATTCTATTAATAAACATATTCTTGAGGATTGGTCTAGCACTTTGGAAGAAATTTTTTATAATTTTTAAGTGAATTTTCTGCTTTACTCTAACCTAATGTACATGGAATGTAAATAGGACATCACTGTTTTACAGCTATGAAAACAGTCAGAGAGTTACCCTGAAAGAAATTGACATTGTTAGAAGAGAAGCAGGTAAGTCCTCTGGATCCAAGCAGCATTCATCTAGAACAGAGAGCTGGAGAGACCAGGGCTGAATCTTCACTCCATTTCTCACTGTGTGATCTTGCATAGCTCATTTAAACTCTCTGAACCTAAACTATATTGTCTGTAAAGCAAAAATCATAATATGTGTCTTTGACAGTAATTGTAATTATTTGCAATAAATCATTAACCTGGTAAATTCAAAATAAAATAGTAACTACTACAACTACTACTACGATAACTACTACCACCACCACTACTACAATGCTTCTGCTACTACTGTTACTGTTACTACTACTACCAACACTACTACTACTACTACTACTACTACTACTACTACTACTACTAATCCTACTTCTCCTTCTATTTATTGGCAGTTTCAGATACTTTGGTTAAAATGTATACCAAAGGACTTTTAATGTTGATGATAATCATAAGCATATTTCTGGACACACTTATCCATGACAAAAACTTGCAATTTGGCTTCTTTCTTTCTTTTTATTGAAGTATAGTTGATTTATATATATTTTTTCTTTTTCATATTCTTTTCCATTATAGATTATTACAAGATATTGAATATAGTTCCTTGTGTGATACAGTAGGACCTTGTTGTTTATCTATTTTATGTATAGCAGTTTGTATCTACTAATTCCAAATTCCTAATCTTCCCTCTTCCTGCACCCCCCCCCCCCCCCCCCCACCCCGCTATCCCCTTTGGTAACCATAAGTTTGTTTTCTACATCTGTGAGTCTGTTTATATTTTGTAAATAAGTTCATTTGTATCATATTTTAGATTCCACACATAAGTGATATCACACAGTATTTATCTTTCTCTGTCTGACTTACTTCACTTAGTATGATAATCTGTTGGTTCATCCATGTTGCTGCAAATGGCATTATTTCATTCTTTTTTATGGCTGAGTAATATTCCATTCTAGAAATATTTCACATCTTCTTTACCCATTCATCTGTTGAGGACATTTAGGTTGCTTCCATGTCTTGGCTATTGTAAGTAGTGCTGCAATGAACATTGGGGTGCATGTATCCTTTAAAATTAGAGTTTTCTCCAGATATATGCCCAGGAGTGGGATTGCTGGATCATATGGTAAATCTATTTTCAGTTTTTTCCCTGAAAATGGAATTTAAAAAAAAATTTTTTTTTTTTAACACTTAAAAAGAAACAAAAGTCAGTCGAGGGCTGACTTTCAATAGATCGCAGCTAGGGAGCTTCCCTGCTACATACGAAACACTGACCCAGAAGCAAGTCATCTACGAATGATTTAACACCAGGTTCCCCAAGAACATGTGATGCATGATGGGTAAGGAGGTAGCCGCCTTCCCAGTCGTGCCTCTCAGTTTTTTAAGGAAGCTCCATACTGTTTTCCATAGTGGCTGCACCAATTTACATTCCCATCAACTGTGCATGAGGGCTTCCTTTTCTCCATACCCTCTTCAGCATTTATTGTTTGCAGGCTTTTTAATGATGGCCATTCTGACTGGTTTGAGGTGATACCTCATTGTAGCTTTGATTTGTATTTCTCTGATAATTAGCGATGTCAAGAATCTTTCCTTGAGGACACGGGGAATGGGAAGGGTAAGCTGGGACGAAGTGAGAGAGTGGCATGGACATATATAAACTACCAAATGTAAAATAGATAGCTAGTGGGAAGCAGCCACATAGCATAGGGAGATCAGCTCGGTGCTTTGTGACCACCTAGAGGGGTGAGGTAAGGAGGGTGGGAGGGAGACACAAGAAGGAGGGGATATGGGGATATATGTACACATATAGCTGATTCACTTTGTTATAAAGCAGCAACTAACACACCATTGTAAAGCAATTATACTCCAATAAAGATGTTAAAAAAAAAAGAGAGAGAAAAAAAAAAAGAATTTCATGAGCCTATTGGCCATTTGTATGCCTTCTTTGGAGAAATGTCTATTTAAGTCTTCTACTCATTTTTTGATTGGGTTTTATTTTTGGTTGTTATTGAGTTGTATGAGCTGTTTATATATTTTGGAAATGAAGCCCTTGTAGGTTGCATCATTTGCAAATATTGTTTCCTATTCTGTAAGTTGTCTTTTCATTTTGTTTATGGTTTCCTTTGCTGTGCAAAAGCTTATAAGTGTGATTAGGTCTCATTTGTTTATTTTTGCTTTTATTTATATTGCTTTGGGAAATGACTTAAGAAAAAATTGCTATGATTTATTTCAGAGAATGTTTTGCCTATGTTCTCTTCTAGGAGTTCTATAGAATTCTGTCTTATATTTAAGTCTTTAAGCAATTTGGCTTCTTTCTAATTGATGTGATAAACTGTGGGTAAAAAGCTAAAATAACTTATTTTTGCAGCTAAAACCATTTTAAAAGCAACAGGTGAATTGTATTTGTACTTTCCCATTCCCCACAATTATACCCCAATGACATATAATACAGTATGAAGCATGGGTCTTTATTCTTTTAAATGAGGCTCTGGTTCATATACTTCAAGTAAGAGAGCACTGAAAAAACAGTGCTATTTCTTATTATCTTTTAGTATTTATATATCACTGTTTGGAGTTAGTGCTGGTTGCCTAGTAAACGACATGGCCCTTTAATGTAAATACATAAAATATGACTAATAAACTGACTAGGCTCTAGCAAAATCGTAGGTAGTAGTTTGAACTAGTGAAAAATTTTCCTTTCCAAGATTCGTAACAGTTCTTATTCAAGCAATGAGTATTTTATTTACTGTCCCTCCTATTTGGGAGGTTTTCCTCTATACCTAGTTAACTTCTATTTCTCTTTCAGATCTCAGCTCAGATGTCACTTTTTTGGGGAAGGCTTTCCTGACCCTCTCTAGGCTAAGACAAGTCCCTTGTTAGTCTTTCTCATAGTACTGCTAGTGCTGAGTGTCTTTCCTAAGACACTCCATAACTGTTTATTCATATGATTACTTGATTGATACCTGTCTCACCACTGGAATGAAGGCTCCATCATTCTAGGGTAGAGATCACTTTTCTTGGCAAATAGTACATGATAAATAATATTTATTAAATATATAAATGACATTTGACCTTTAGACTAAAGACAGATAACTCTAATAAAAACTCCAGCATTATTTTTTTCCCTCCAAAAAGATCTTTTTACTTATGGCAGTTATTTATTTTTAAAATGTGTCCCATTACATTAGGGTACATGGGACCAATCCTTGGCAAGAAGAAATATAGGACTTCTCTGTTGGCTGGGAATTGCACTTTGAATTCAGAATCAATCAATAATTTTTGGTATTATTGCCAAAAATAGAATATTAAATGAAAATATTTGGGTTGAAAAATTCCATATCCTATAAAATTTCAGTTTTGTCAAATATACATCACAATGATTAAGAAAGACTGGAAAGTAATGGTATTATGGTGATTATTATTTTCTTTGTACCTTTCTATAATTGCCAAATTCACTAAAATTAGCATTTAATGAACTTTTAATCAGATATAAAATAATAAATATTATTACCCTCTAGTTCAGAAAGCCTTCCTTAGTTCATCTCAAAAAAATAAAAATGAATTAACTTCTTAAACCTTCTTACCTCTTTACCCCATAACCACTTCCTCCACCTAGACTGTTCTTTATTCATGATCTATAAAATTAATCATTTTGAAAGGTAAACCCTTAATTTTCCAAATGATATCCTTTAAAATAATAGCTATACTTAACTTCATAACAAAGATCTACTCATGTCTTCAGCAATGACCTAGAATATAGAAGACACATGTTAGATTTCATGATTGGAAAAAAAATCTTTCACAAAATAATTCATAATCTCATAATCTAAGTGTTAATTGATGTCTTGAAGTACTCATGATTTTGTTTTATGATGTTATTCACTGAGTTCACACCAGTCACCTTACTCCTGATGCTGCAGTTACCCTGGAATCTCTTCTTTTCCTAGAATAAATTCAAACTCTTGCTTCTTGAGGTCTTAACATTTGCTGTTTTTTGTAAATGAAACCCTTTCACCCAGGCTTCTTCAAGTGGCTGGAGCTGAGTCTTAATTCAAACATCACGTCTCAGAGATATTGTATGCTACTACATTATCCTATTTGTCTCTTTTTTAGGTCTTATCACAGTTTAGTTACCTTGCCTAAATTTGTTACTTGTTTACTTGTTTAACTGCTTGGTCTCCCTAATAGGAAGTGAGCTCTGTGAGAAAAAGGGACTTGTACCTCTTGTTCACCTCCATTTCCACAGTGCCAAGAATATTGACTGATAGAGAAAAATTGACTTGTAGAGACCTAACAAATATTTGTTTTGTTTGAATGTAAAAATAAATGGAAATTGCTTTCCCATCCATTCTCCTACTCTCCGACATCCAGATTATAAAGAACCTGGATATAAAAAGTTGCTAGATTCAGACGCAGATGAAGTTTAAATAATTTCTGAAGTTTAGCCAAATTTTCACTTTCAAAAAGAGTACAGCTTAATTAAAGTTCTCATAAAATAAATACAGGAGACAGATAAAATCTAGCCATTTCAGTGTATTTCTAAATGCATTAGGAAGGAAGTCATAGGAATACTCATATTTATTCTGAAATACTTTTTGCAATTAATTCTATACTTTCTTATTCTAGAGCCATATGTATAGATTACAGCGAAAAATTGCCTTTTTTTCTTTATTGATTGCAAATATATTTGTATTTAGAAAGACTTCCCTGCCTCCTACCCATGGGTTTCTCTGTTTTACAGTATTTACATGGGCATGATTTATACCTATTCTGATAATTTACTTGTGACTTCTGTTTGGATATATCCTTCATTTATTTGTTCATGGGATTTTTCCATCACAATGGAAGCATTTGGGATTTTCCGATTTTTAAACTTCAAATATTTCCCTTTAAATTTCTCATAATTACATAATTACATTGTGGGATCGCCCCATGACCCTTTTTTAAATGACACATTAGAAAACTCCTGGCAGGGCATGTTTTCAGGGTCACTAAGATCCTTCTCTGTGTTCGGTGACTCACAAGTAACATTTTAGACCCAAACACCAGTAAAGCAAAAACAACTCAGCCTAACTATAAAATTGTCTTGCAGCTGTAGCTGCCTTGGAAAAATTCCATCTTCCTCCTTATGCAAAATACATTAATTCTTAGTTTCCTATGACACTATAGGCTTTGTGTCAACATGCTTTACAATATGATGACTTAATATATGTTGAAATACAATGTATGCCTAACTCTTTAACAGATGTCACCTTCCAGGGTAACTAATTTTTTTTTTTTTTTTTTGCGGTATGCTGGCCTCTCACTGTTGTGGCCTCTTCCGTTGCGGAGCACAGGCTCCGGACGCACAGGCCCAGTGGCTATGGCCCACGGGCCCAGCCGCTCCGCAGCATGTGGGATCCTCCCAGACCAGGGCACGAACCTGTGTCCCCTGCATCAGCAGGCGGACTCCCAACCACTGCACCACCAGAGAAGCCCCCCAGGGTAACTAATTTTTAAAAAAGTTTTTACAAATAAAGCTTTATGGGGAGGGTGAAGAGTTGGATAGTCCAATCAAAATTAGGAGTTTAATGAGAAATTCAGAACTTAGTGGAAGATTCTGTTGCCCCTGACTTTCCCTATAAAAATAATTTATGCCATAGTTTTTTCTATATCTTAGAAGAATTACACGTAATAATGATTAAAGAAACTTCCAAAGTTTGGACAATGAACTCTTTGTTCAAAACAAAAGTAAACTTAACAATCTTACAAACAATATACCTAGATACATTTTTAACCCTTAAGCCTGAAAACTGACTTAATATTCTCTGCTAAATTGCACCAGATTTCTCCAAAATCCTAGTTTCTTTATAATAAAACAAGGATAATAAATTATCCAGAACGTTATATGACGTAGGATTTGTAGAGTCTGACAGAGGGTTGATTAAAGGTGATGACAATGACCTTGCCCCTGAGTGAACACACTCAGCTTGTCTTAGCTTCCCCGGCTTGCTCTGGACTCTTGGAAATTGTCTAAGGAAACCAAGCCCTTACCCATCCTGAGTTTGGGGAATATCCAGGGACTTAAGAGCATAAAAGCGCTTGCAGCTCAACTGAAATAATCATAATGATAACATAAAATGGTCGCTAGAAAAACAATAATTTCAAAAATCATTAAAAAGGAATAAGTTTAGAATGTGAACAATTTCCTGGATTTTATAGAGAATTATTTTTCAAGAGTCCTTAGAACATAAATATGTATTGTGACTATCCAGTAGAGGGCTGTAGTACACTGATTTTTCAAAACGTAATTGATGATGGAACAATTTTGCCCTGGGACATTTGATTGGATTAGTGTTTCAAAGAATTCCCTTTAGTAAATTCTGCTCTGCTGTCAATTTTTGCTTATTCAGGTACTGATTGGCCAACTTTTAAGATATCCTATCTCTTTTACCATCATCTATTTTATATTGCTAATCATGACAAGTCATTTCAACTAAATCATAGGTGAAGAGATAAAACATAAAGCAGTTTATTTTGCTAATTCCTTGTAGCTCTAGCTTTTGATTTGTTTGATTTTCTTTTGGTTTTGGGCACGGTTGTCAGGTTTTAGGTAGCCACCTGACCCAATTTGGGTCAAAAAAAATATGGTATTAGACTCTCAGAAAAAGGGAAAACAGTTACTAAATGACTAAACTTCAACCTTAGGCTCTGTTGGCAGTTTTGTTTTCTGTCACATGCGCTTGGAAACAAGAAAAGTAAAGGGGGAAAACAGGGAGTAAAGAGGAGGAAGTGAGAGAGAGAAGAAGGAGGGGGGGAGGAGGGAGGAGTGGAGAAGAGAAGGAGACCAGTGAAGTTTCACAGAGATAAGCAAAGGTGAAAGTTGAGAGAGACCCTGACTGAGTAAAACTCCCATTTCAGTTGTGCTTGAGTCAGCCATAGCCTGTCCCTATGTTCAGTAAAAAAACTGATTCCTTATAATACAGTCCCCTTTTTGCTTAATCAGTCAGAGTCAGTTTCAGTTACTTATAACCAAAAGAATTGTCATCACTTCATCTAAGCATAAACAATTCAATTATTGAGTATTACATCTAACTGATGCCAATCTAACATTACAATCATGATATCCATAGAAAATTTAGATTTTATTTTTTAAACTGGCAATTAATATTTAAATCCAGAGACTTTTAATAGGCACAGTTTACAGAAAACCCTAAAAAAGCTATTATTTTGAGAAAACCAATATCTTTAATCAATTAACAAAAATATTGAGTATATACTTTTTTTGTTTTGTTTTGTTTTGTTTTTGCGGTACGCGGGCCTCTCACTGTTGTGGCCTCTCCCGTTGCGGAGCACAGGCTCCGGACGCGCAGGCCCAGCGGCCACGGCTCACGGGCCCAGCCGCTCCGCGGCATGTGGGATCTTCCCAGACCGGGGCACGAACCCGTGTCGCCTGCATCGGCAGGCGGACTCTCAACCACTGTGCCACCAGGGAAGCCCTATATACTTTTATTTTAAAATTTCATCTTCAGTTTAGTCTGCCTTTACCATCTTGTTTTTATCCTTTCCCAGGTGTGTGCCAGAAAATAAGAACAAGATACTGTTACATTCCAGACAAAGATAATGAAATAATGTGTAGGCCTGATTTGCTGCAAAAAGTAGTGTAAGTCTCTGATAGCATGGAATTTGTGAAGCACATTGGCAGAGACTATAAAATGGAATTTGAATAGAAAGTTGAATAAGGATATGTAATAGAAAAAGGGAAGAAGGCATTCCAGCATAGTTACCAGCATGAAGAAAGGTGAATAGTGTATTCAGGAAATGGTGGATGGACTCTTTTGACTAGAGTGTAAGAAACTTGAATGATATGAAGGTGGAAATACTGGTTGGAAACACTGTAAACGATCATGAGCAACTAAATTAGTGAAGGTTTTTAACCAATAGAGGGACCCAAATTGATATGTGTTTAGAAAGACAACTTTAGAGTTACTGTGAAGGATGTCTGTGAATGGGAGATGCTGGGCAAAAAGTACTATTGTTGATTATTTAAGACATGATGAGTGACCAAACTAGGCTACAACAATGGAATTCACAAGAAAGATTGTATTTCAGAGGCATTTTGGGGGTATAATCACCGTTATGTAATAACTGATGAGAGTCTGATGTTGGGAGCAAAAGAAAGAAAAGTTGAAGCTGTCTGAGGTCTTTAAACAGGGAAGTACATGGATGGCAATACTAGCAGAAACAAAATACAGAACTGAATGAATAAGGAAACGGAAGCTGGTTTTGAACATGTAAGACAGAAGCTTTGGAACAACCCAGTTTTACATGTACAATAAGCAGTTAGAGATATAGTAATAAATGTCCTTCTTGTTATAAATATGATCAGGACTAGAACTAGAGACATGGAAATCATTATTCTCATCTGAGGAACAAAATAGAAAGAAAACCAGGAGAGAATGGCTTTGGCAAAGACAAGGGAAAACAAAGTTTCAATGAGATGGTGCCAAGTATACAACACGGAGGTCAAACAAGATGAAAACTGAAAAGACCCAGTGAATCAGACAATAAGGGCTCTTCAGTATGGTCTGCAAGAGTGTAACCAGAAGGTAGACACCCTATACTGGCATTTGGGCATCCTGTAGGGAATTTTCCCTTTTCTGTGAAGCAAAAAATATCTTTATTAGTGGAACCTTTCTTCTGGGCTCCCCATAGGTTTCAGACATATTTGGGTTGTCTGTAAGACTGGGTTGGAAAAACCTAAAAGAGTCTATTTGCATAAGTGACTGAGGGACCACCAGGAACAGAACTCATTCTAAGAGAATGTGAGTCAGTCCCAAGTCAAAGGATCACTGTCATAATGGAAGGGCAATTCTGAGTAAAGCTGAGGATGTGTTGCTGAGCTTGCCCCTTTATTTTACCCTTGCCCCCAGACAGTTGTGCCAGAGCCCCAAAAGAGGACATGATAAAAATCAACGTTTCTAAGAACTTGAGGGGACAAGGAAACACTTCCTTGTATCCTTCTGTTGCTATGCAACAGAGTGTAGCAAAGCTGTGGAATAAGGGACATTTATCAACTTGTGGTTGCTTTTGGAGCACATTGAGTTATGGACCAGACACAATACCTGGAAAAGAAGCAGGAGAGGTTGTCGCACTCAGAGATGACACAACAGAAACCAAGGACTAGAGGAGGGAAAAGTCTTGTGTGTGTGCTAATTGTGAAGCACAAATATGATGAACTCAGATGCTTCCAAGCACAAATTGGGAGAAAATAGATCCCCTCCACTTGTGGCTGAGAGACAGAGGCAGAGACATGCTATTTCATTACTATTTTTATGGCCTTTTATCTTCTTTTAATCTGGAGAAATGTTCCATTTGCTCTATTTTAAAAATCTAGATATATAATTATCTTCACAGAATCAAGTTAAATAAAAAAAAGAGAATCATGCCACTTCTCCTTCACCCAAATCAAGAGAGACTCATGATAGACAATTGATGTATTCTCTAGAAGTTCTAAAGAAATTACACTCTGGTTTAAAAAAAATTACTTTCTCATTGATGTACTTTATTTTAGTGTTGTACAGCTGGAAGTTTTATCTTCTCATTTAGGAAGTTCTTCAGTCCTTAGTGTTAAATCACGTTGTCCATTGGACATCTCCGTGAATAATCTTCTGGAAACAAATGTTCGCTTCATGTTATTATGAAGTTCTTATGCGTCAGTAACTTGACAAGAGCATTACATGTATTGTCTTACTAATTCCTTCAACAACTCTGAAAAGAAAGCATTATTACCTCCATGTCAGAGATTGAGGATTAAAGAATGAAACCTTATAACTAATAAGAACCTGCTGTATAAAATAAAATATAATTTAAAAAAATATATGAAACCTTACCCAGGGCCATGCAGCTGATAAACAGTAGAGCAGGAATTTAACCCAAGTTTGTATAACCATTGCTATACTGTAGTCAGACAAGTCATTAATAGTGTCACAGGTATATCAGAACGTCAGTATTGCTACATTTTTCTTTTCCACTGTTCTGAGATACAATACTTGATCATTCTGATTTGTTGGAAGTATCAAATTCTCCACATCATTCAAGGATGCTACTTGGGGGACACTTCCACCATTAAACTCTAATTGTGCCCCTTTCACTCTGCCCTGTTTCTTCATAGCCTGAAAGTCAGCCTGTAATAACTGCTTCTAAGAATAATTCACTGGGAGCTTTTTCTGAAAAAATCCTGAACTATGAATATCATTATGAGTTTTCTCATTTCCTCTCATGTTGCTTTTCAACAAGGTAGAGATGACATTATAATAATCAGTAATTGCCGGGTTTTGGATAAAACTCATGGCTATCATACCGACACCACACACATGATATATTAAAATAATAGAACACATTTTTATTTCTGTAAAAAGGGAATTTTACTCTCCATAATATTTGATCACATCCCATTTTATGTGGATCTAGCAAAGGTCAAAGTTTTCAAAATAGCAAATTGTTAAACTTGATAGTAAAAACTACCCTTACTTACATGACTCAGTTGAGAAAATGTTTAGTATTACACCATATCTTGAAGGTTAATAAACTGGGGCTGGGTTAGAGCAGGGAGAGGAGATAAATTCCAGAGTGAAGCAAGTAAATAGAGAAAGAAAGAATGACATGAGAAAGATTGTCATCAGATTAGAAAATAATCTCTTTCCTTGCTTTCCAAGGAGGAAGGAGAATAGGGAATAAAGAGTATATGGACAGCTACAAAGAGTAATAACAAAGTAAGGCATGTAGGTAGTACCTCAGAAGTCACATTGCCTTAATTTCACACTAAATAGGAAAGGAAATCAAGAAATAAGGAAATAGAGAAATTTGGGGGGGAAATTAGTTTTATACCCCAACTTTATTGATAAAGATAATTTAATCTCACCAATTTCCTTATTTTTTTTAATGCTACTGGATTTCCTAGCATTAGTTACAGGATTTCCTGACTACTCTGAATATAATGAAAGCTATGTGTTCTTAGCAGTTTCTAGATATGGCAAATATTTACTGGTTTGTGGCTGCCCAATATCTTGTTCTACTTCTAACAAAGGATTTGTTTTTAAGGAATTAACATTTTCCCCCTTGGATATAATCTGATTGGACAGTCATCAGCTTTGCCCTCCCTAACCAAAGGTCGAGCACCTTTTGAACATTGAACTACTGTTTGTTGAGACTTCACTCTGTCTGGGCTGCGTCCTAGGTATCCAGATTTTTAGATTTTTAGCCTTAATTATGGTTAGGCATTTCACACAAATTCTGCCAATTAGACGCTATTAACTTGTAATTTGATCTTGAACAAGGTGACAAAGTATTGAACTTTATTCATTCTGTTATTGATGCTTTAATGCTCTAACCCAGAAAGTTTGTATATTTCCTACATTTTAGACCTCAAAGATTTGCTTTGGTTCCTGAGTTTGGCTTAGCCTTTCTTTAGGTTTCGTGACCTCCCACTGGCCTTCCAGTATTTTCCTACTGCTTAGTTTAAAAAACCTGCTAGGGACTTTCCTGTGGTCCAGTAGCTAGGCCTCTGCGCTCCCAATGTAGGGGGCCCGGGTTTGATCCCTGGTCAGGGAACTAGATCCCACAAGCCACAACTAAGAGTTCGCATGTTGCAGCTAAAGATTCTGCATGCTGCAACTAAAGATTCCACATGCCTCAACGAAGATCCTGCACACAGCAACAAAGGTCCTGCATGTTGAAAATAAGACCCGGCGCAGCCAAGTAAATCAATCAATAAATATTAAAAAGAAAAAAAAAATTAATCAAGCATGGGACTTTTACCTTCTTCCTTATTATTATCCCAGAGTCTTGCATCCTCACTGTCCCTTCAGAGATGGTTTCTGTACTTAGCAACAAAGAACTTCAGCTGATACATACAGTAGACTTTCCAAATGTCATCAAAGGGAAGCTATCTATTTACTTATTCAACAAAAATATAATGAGTGCTTACTATGTACTAGAGACTCTTGACAGATGTTTGGATGACGAACAAGCAAAACTTGGCTCTTCTCCTCAAAGAGCGTACAGTATTCCTGTATCATGGTAGCTAAGTAGTGTATTAACATTCTGGGAAGAATTAGAAACCAGGAATGTCAAAAAAGAACGATTGAGGAGTGGCAGAGAGGAAGCAAGACTCTAGGGATATAATAAGAAAAGGAAAAAGGCTGTAGAGCTAATTAGCAGGTTTTTTTAAAATAAAAGGAATTATGTATGTAGATTCTAACAAAAAATACGTATTTATATATCTTATTATTTCCGGGATATGCTCCAGCCTTGTTTCTGATATCAATTCCTTAATTCAGGTTCTCATTACTAAATACCTTATTTATTAGCTTCCTCTAGTGACGCCATTAATCTAGAGCCACCCTTCTCTCCACTACTCCTAATCAACTTCCACACCATATTGTTTTCATCATTTTCTTTCTACTTTTTCTACTTTGCAAACTGTAATCAGTCCCCTGCCCAAGATTTTTCAACACTGTAATTCTTAATTGCTTTTCTTTATTTTTTTTCACATCTTTATTGGAGTATAAGTCCTTTAAAATCGTGTATTAGTTTCTGCTTTATAACAAATTGAATCGGCTATAAATATACATATATCCCCATATCTCCTCCCTCTTGCATATCCCTCCCACCCTCTCTATCCCTTCCCTCTAGGTGGTCACAAAGCAGTGAGCTGATCTCCCTGTGCTATGCGGCTGCTTCCCACTAGCTAGCTATTTTACATTTGGTAGTATATATAAGTCCATACCACTCCCTCACTTCGTCCCAGCTGACACTTCTCCCTCCCCATGTCCTTAAGTTCATTCTCTACATCTGCATCTTTATTCCTTTCCTGCCCCTAGGACCTTCGTAACCTTTTTTGTTTTTTAGATTCCATATATATGTGTTAGAATATAGTATTTCTTTTTCTCTTTCTGACTTACTTCACTCTGTATGACAGACTCTAGGTCAATCTAGGTCCAGACTCTATAGTTTATCCACAAATAACTCAATTTTATTTCTTTTATTGGCTGAGTAATATTCCATTGTATATATGTGCCACATCTTCTTAATCGATTCATCTGTCGATGGACACTTAGGTTGCTTCCATGTCCTGGCTATTGTAAATAGAACTGCAGTGAACACTGTGGTACATGACTCTTTTTGAACTATGGTTTTCTCAGGGTATATGCCCAGTAATGGTATTGCTGGGTTGCATGGTAGTTCTATTTTTAGTTTTTAAGGAACCTCCATACTGTTCTCCATAGTGGCTGTATCAATTTACATTCCCACCAACAGTGCAAGAGGGTTCTCTTTTCTCCACACCATCTCTAACATTTATTGTTTGTAGTTTTTTTGATGATGGCCATACTGACTGGTGTGAGGTGATACCTCATTGTAGTTTTGATTTGCTCTTCTCTAATGATTAGTGATATTGAGCATTCTTTCATGTGTCTGTTGGCGATCTGTATATACTCTTTGGAAAAACATCTATTTAGGTCTTCTGCCCATTTTTGGATTGGGTTGTTTGTTTTTTTTGATATTGAGATGCGTGAGCTGCTTGTAAATTTTGGAGATTAATCCTTTGTCAGTTGCTTCATTTGCAAATATTTTCTCCCATTCTGAGGGTTGTCTTATCGTCTTGTTTATGGTTTCCTTTGCTGTGCAAAAGATTTTAAGTTTCATTAGGTACCATCTGTTTATTTTTGTTTCAATTTCCATTTCTCTAGCAGGTGGGTCAAAAAGGATCTTGCTGTGATTTATGTCATAGAGTGTTCTGCCTATGTTTTCCTCTAAGAGTTTGATAGTGTCTGGCCTTACATTTAGGTCTTTAATCCATTTTGAGTTTATTTTTGTGCATGGTGTTAGGGAGTGTTCTAATTTCATTCTTTTACATGTAGCTGTCCAGTTTTCCCAACACCAATTATTGAAGAGGCTCTCTTTTCTGCATTGTATATTCTTGCCTCCTTTATCAAAGATAGGGTGACCATATGTGTGTGGCTTTATCTCTGGGCTTTCTATCCTGTTCCATTGATCTATATTTCTGTTTTTGTGTCAGTACAATATTGTCTTTTTTTTTTAATTTAATTTTATTTATTTTTTTATACAGCATGTTCTTATTACTTATCCATTTTATACATATTAGTGTATGTACGTCAATCCCAATCTCCCAATTCATCCCAGTACCACATCCCCCCACTTTCTCCACTTGGTGTCCATACGTTTGTTCTCTACATCTGTGTCTCAATTTCTGCCCTGCAAACTGGTTCATCTGTACCATTTTTCTAGGTTCCACATAAATGCGTTAATATACGATGTTTGGTTTTCTCTTTCTGACTTACTTCACTCTGTATGACAGTCTCTAGATCCATCCAAATCTCTACGAATGACCCAATTCCGTTCCTTTTTATTGCTGAGTGATATTCCATTGTATATATGTACCACATCTTCTTTATCCATTCATCTGTCGATGGACATTTAGGTTGCTTCCATGTCCTGGCTATTGTAAATAGTGCTGCAATGAACATTGGGGTGCATGTGTCTTTTTGAATTGTGGTTTTCTCTGTGTATATGCCCAGTAGTGGGATTTCTGGGTCATGTGGTAATTCTATTTTTAGTTTTTTAAGGAACCTCCATACTGTTCTCCATAGTGGCTGTATCAATTTACATTCCCACCAACACTGCAAGAGGACTCCCTTCTCTCCACACCCTCTCCAGCATTTGTTGTTTGTAGATTTTCTGATGATGCCCATTCTAACTGGTGTGAGGTGATAATTCATTGTAGTTTGATTTGCATTTCTATAGTAATGAGTGATGTTGAGCAGCTTTTCATGTGCTTCTTGGCCATCTGTATTTCTTCTTTTGAGAAATGTCTATTTAGTTCTTCTTCCCATTTTTGGATTGGATTGTTTGTTTTATTAATATTGAGATGCATGAGCTGTTCATATATTTTGGAGATAAATCCTTTGATCATTGATTCATTTGCAAATATTTTCTCCCATTCTGAGGGTTGTCTTTTCATCTTGTTTATGGTTTCCTTCACTGTGCATAAGCTTTTTAGTTTCATTAGGTCCCATTTGTTTATTTTTGTTTTTATTTCCATTACTCTAGGAGGTGGATCAAAAAAGATCTTGCTGTGATTTATGTCAAAGAGTGTTCTTCCTATGTTTTCCTCTAAGAGTTTTATAGTGTCCGGTCTTACATTTAGGTCTCGAATCCATTTTGAGTTTATTTTTGTGTATGGTGTTAGGGAGTGTTCTAATTTCATTCTTTTACATGCAGCTGTCTGGTCTTCCCAGCACCACTTATTGAAGAGACTGTCTTTTCTCCATTGTATATCCTTGCCTCTTTTGTCATAGATTAGTTGACCATATGTGCATGGGTTTATCTCTGGGCTTTTTATCCTGTTCCATTGATCTATAATTCAGTTTTTCTGCCAGTACCATATTGTCTTGATTACTGTGGCTTTGTAGTATAGTCTGAAGTCAGGGAGTCTGATTCCTCCAGCTCCGTTTTTTTCCCTCATGACTGCTTTGGCTATTCGGGGTCTTTTGTATTTCCATACAAATTTTAAGATTTTTTGTTCTACTTCTGTGAAAAAATGCCATTGGTAGTTTCATAGGGATTGCATTGAATCTGTAGATTGCTTTGGGTAGTATAGTCATTTTCACAATGTTGATTCTTCCAGTCCAAGAACATGTTTATCTCTCCATCTGTTGGTATCATCTTTAATTTCTTTCATCACTGTCTTATAGCTTTATGCATACAGGTCTTCTGTCTCCTTAGATTTATTCCTAGGTATTTTATTCTTTTTGTTGCAATGGTAAATGGGAGTGTTTCATTACTTTCTCTTTCATATTTTTCATCATTAGGGTATAGGAATGCAAGAGATTTCCGTGCATTAATTTTGTATCCTGCTACTTTACCAAATTCATTGATTAGCTCTAGTAGTTTGCTGGTAGCATCTTTAGGATTCTCTATGTATATTACCATGTCATCTGCAAACAGCGACAACTTTACTTCTTCTTTTCTGATTTGGATTCCTTTTATTTCTTTTTCTTCTCTGATTGCCGTGGCTAAAAATTCCAAAACTATGTTGAATAATAGTGGTGAGAGTGGGCAACCTTGCCTTGTTCCTGATCTTAGAGGAAATGGTTTCAGTTTTTCATTATTGAGAATGATGTTGTGAGTTTGTCATATATGGCCTTTATTATGTTGAGGTAAGTTCCCTCTATTCCTACTTCCTGGAGCGTTTTTATCATAAATTGGTGTTGAATTTTGTCAAAACCTTTTTCTGCATCTACTGAGATGCTCATATGGTTTTTATCCTTCAATTTGTTAATATGGTTTATCACATTGATTGATTGGCGCATGTTGAAGAATCCTTGCATTCCTGCGATAAACCCCACTTGGTCACGGTGTATGATCCTATTAATGTGCTGTTGGATTCTGTTTGCTAGTATTTTTTTGAGGATTTTTGCATCTATGTTCATCAGTGATATTGGCCTGTAGTTTTCTTTCTTGGTGACATCTTTGTCTGGTTTTGGTATCAGGGTGATGGTGGCCTCATAGAATGTGTTTGGGAGTGTTCCTCCCTCTGCTATATTTTGGAAGAGTTTGTGAAGGATAGGTGTTAGCTGTTCTCAAAATGTTTGATGGAATTCGCCTGTGCAGCCATCTGGTCCTGGGCTTTTGTTTGTTGGAAGATTTTTAATCACAGTCTCAATTTCAATGCTTGTGATTGGTCTGTTTATATTTTCTATTTCTTCCTTGTTCAGTGTTGGAAGGTTGTGCTTTTCTAGGAATTTGTCCATTTCTTTCAGGTTGTCCATTTTATTGGCATATAGTTGCTTGTAGTAATCACTCATGATCCTCTGTATTTGTGCAGTGTCAGTTGTTACTTCTCCTTTTTCATTTCTAATTCTATTGATGTGAGTCTTCTTTTTTTTCTTCATGAGTCTGGCTAGTGGTTTATCAATTTTGTTTATCTTCTCAAAGAACCAGCTTTTAGTTTTATTGATCTTTGCTATTGTTCCCTTCATTTATTTCTGATCTGATCTTTATGATTCCTTTCCTTCTGCTAATTTTAGTGTTTTTTTGTTCTTCTTTCTCTAATTGCTTTAGGTGTACGGTTCAGTTGTTTATTTGAGATGTTTCTTGTTTCTTAAGGTAGGATTGTATTGCTGTAAACTTCCCGCTTAGAACTTCTTTTGCTGCATCCCATAGGTTTTGGGTTGCCGTGTTTTCATTGTCATTTGTTTCTAGGTATTTTTAAATTTCCTCTTTGATTTATTCAGTGATCGCTTGGATATTTAGTAGTGTATTGTTTAGCCTCCATGTTTTTGTATTTTTTACATATTTTTTTCCTGTAATTGATATCTAGTCTTATAGCGTTGTGGTCAGAAAAGATACTTGATATGATTTAAATTTTCTTAAATTTACCAAGGCTTGATTTGTGACCCAAAATATGATCTATCCTGGAGAATGTTCCATGAGCACTTGAGAAGAAAGTGTATTCTGTTGTTTTTGGATGGAATGTCGTATAAATATAAATTAAGTCCATCTTGTTTAATGTATCATTTAAACCTTGTGTTTCCTTATTTATTTTCATTTTGGATGAGCTGTCCGTTGGTGAAAGTGGGGTGTTAAAGTCCCCACTGGTTGTGTTACGGTTGATTTCCCTTCTTATGGCTGTTAGTATTTGCCTTATGTATTGACGTGCTCCTATGTTGGGTGCATAAATATTTACAATTGTTATATCTTCTTCTTGGATTGATCCCTTGATCATTATGTAGTGTCCTTCTTTGTCTCTTGTAATAGTCTTTATTTTAAAGTCTATTTTATCTGATCTGAGTATTGCTACCCCAGCTTTCTTTTGATTTCCATTTACATGGAATATCTTTTTCCATCCCCTCACTTTCAGTCTGTTTGTGTCCCTAGGTCTGAAGTGGGTCTCTTGTAGACTGCATATATACAGGTCTTGTTTTTGTATCCATTCAGCCAATCTATGTCTTTTGGTTGGAGCATTTAGTCCATTTACATTTAAGGTAATTATCGATATGTATGTTTCTATTACCATTTTCTTAATTGTTTTGGGTTTATTATTGTAGGTCTTTTCCTTCTCTTGTGTTTCCTGCCTAGAGAAGTTCCTTTAGCATTTGTTATAGAGCTGGTTTGGTGGTACTGAAATCTCTTAACGTTTGCTTGTCTGTAAAGGTTTTAATTTCTCCATCAAGTCTGAAGGAGATCCTTCCTGGGTAGAGTAATCTTGGTAGTAGGTTTTCCCTTTCATCAGTTTAGATATGTCCTGCCACTCCCTTCTGACTTGCAGAGTTTCTGCTGAAAGATAAGCTGTTAACCTTATGGGGATTCCCTTGTATGTTATTTGTTGTTTTTCCCTTGCTGCTTTTAATATTTGTTCTTTGTGTTTAATTTTCGATAGCTTGATTAATGTATGTTTTGGCGTGTTTCTCCTTGGATTTATTCTGTATGGGCCTCTCTGCACTTCCTGGACTTGATTCACGATTTCCTTTCCACTATAATCTCTTCAAATATTTTCTCAGTTCCTTTCTTTTTCTCTTCTTCTTCTGGGACCCCTATAATTCGAATGCTGGTGCGTTTAATGTTCCAGAAGTCTTTGAGACTGTCCTCAATCCTTTTCATTCTGTTTTCCTTATTCTGCTCTGCAGTAGTTATTCCCTCTATTTTATCTTCCAGGTTACTTATCTGTTCTTCTGCCTCAGTTATTCTGCTGTTGATTTCTTCTGGAGAATTTTTAATTTCATTTATTGTGTTTTTCATCATTGTTTGTTTGCTGTTTAGTTCTTCTAAGTCCTTGTTAAACATTTCTTGTATTTTCTCTATTCTATTTCTTGTATTTTCTCTATTCTATTCTATTTGGGATCATCTTTACTATCATTACTCTGAATTCTTTTTCAGGTAGACTGACTATTTCCTCTTCATTTGTTTGGTCTGGTGGGTTTTTACCTTGATCCTTCATCTGCTGTGTTTTTCTCTGTCTTCTCATTTTGCCTGCCTTACTGTGTTTGGGGTCTCCTTTTTGCAGGTTGCATACTCATAGTTCATGTTGCTTTTGGTGACTGTCCCCAGTGGTTAACGTTGGTTCAGTGGGTTGTATAGGCTTCTTGGTGGAGGGGACTAATGCCTGTGTTCTAGTGGATGAGGCTGGATCTTTTCTTTCTGGTGGGCAGCACTGCATCCAGTAGTGTGTTTTGGGGTGTCTGTGACCTTATGATTTGAGGCAGCCTCTCTACTAATGGGTGGGGTTGTGTTCCTGTCTTGCTAGTTGCTTGGCATAGGGTGTCCAGCACTGTAGCTTGCTGGTCATTGAGTGGACCTGGGTCTTAGTGTTGAGATGGAGATCTCTGGGAGAGCTTTCCCCGTTTGATATTATGTGGAGCCAGGAGGTCTCTGGTGGACCAATGTCCTGGACTATGCTCTCCCACCTCAGAGGCACAGGCCTGACACCTGACTGGCACACCAAGACCCTGTCAGCCACACGGCTCAGAATAAAAGGGAGAAAAAAAGAAAGAAGGAAAGAAAAAGATGAAATAAAATAAAGTTATTAAAATAAAAATTAATTATTATTAAAAGTAAAAAAAATAAAAAAAGAAAGAAAGAAAGAGCAACCAAACCAAAGCACAAATCCAACAGTGATAACGAGTGCTAAAAACTATACTACCAAAAAAAAAAAAAAAAATGGACAGATAGAACCCTTGGACAAATGGTAAAAGCAAAGCTATACAGACAAAATCACACAAAGAAGCATACACATATACACTCACAAAAAAAGAAAAAGGAAAAAATATATATCACTGCTCCCAAAGTCTAACGCAATTTTGGGATGATTTGTTGTCTATACAAGTATTCTACAGATGCAGGGTACATCAAGTTGATTGTGGAGATTTAATCCACTGCTCCTGAGGCTGCTGGGAGAAATTTCCATTTCTCTTTCTTCCCACAGCTCCCAGGGTTCAGCTTTGGATTTGGACGCGCCTCTGCGTGTAGGTTGCCCGAGGGTGTGTGCTCCAGCTCAGAAGGACGGGGTTAAAGGAGCAGCTGACTCAGGGGCTCTGCCTCACTCAGGCTGGCGGGAGGGAGGGGTACGGATGTGGGGCGAGCCTGCGGCAGCAGAGGCCAGCATGACGTTGCACCAGCCTGAGGTGAGCCGTGTGTTCTCCCCGGGAAGTCGTCCCTGGATCACAGGTCCCTGGCAGTTGCGGGCTGCACAGGCTCCCGGGAGGGGAGGTGTGGATAGTCACCTGTGCTTGCATACAGGCTTCTTCTTGGTGGCTGCAGTAGCAGCTTTAGCGTCTCATGCCCGTCTCTGGTGTCTGTGCTGATAGCTGCGGCTCGTGCCCATCTCTGGAGCTCATGTAGGCAGTCACCTGAATCCCCTCTCCTCACGCACCCGGAAACAATGGTCTCTTGCCTCTTTGGCAGCTCCAGACCTTTTCCCGGACTCCCTCCCGGCTAGCCGTGGTGCACTAGCCCCCTTCAGGCTGTGATCACGCAGCCAACCCCAGTCCTCTCCCTGGGATCTGACCTCCGAAGCCCGATCGATCCTCAGCTTCCAGCGCCCACCGACCCTGGTGGGTGAGCAGACAAGCCTCTCGGGCTGGTGAGTGCTAGTCAGCACTGATCCAATGTGCGGAAATCTCTCCGCTTTGCCCTCTGAACCCCTGTTGCTGCGCTCTCCTCTGTGCTTCTCCTCCGAAACTTCCACGCCCCCCACCCCAGTCTCCGCCAGTGAAGGGGCCTCCTAGTGTGTGGAAATTTTTCTTCCTTCACAGCTCCCTCCCCAAGGTGCAGGTCCCATCCCTATTGTTTTTTTTTGTTTGTTTTTTGTTTTTTTTGCGGTACTATTGTGGCCTCTTCCGTTGCAGAGCACAGGCTCCGGACGCGCAGGCTCAGCGGCCATGGCTCACGGGCCTAGCTGCTCCACGGCATGTGGGATATTCCTGGACCGGGACACGAACCCGTGTCCCCTGCATCGGCAGGCAGATCCTCAACCACTGCACCACCAGGGAAGCAAGCCCCCATCCCTATTGTTTTGTCTGTTTTTTCTTTTGCCCTACCCAGGTACGTGGGGAGTTTCTTGCCATTTGGGAGGTCTGAGGTCTTCTGCCAGTGTTCAGTAATAGGTGTTCTGTAAGAGTTGTTCCACATGTAGATGTATTTCTGATGTATATGTGGGGAGGAAGATGATTTCCACGGCTTACTCCTCCACCATCTTGAGGGTCTCTCGAACTTCATTGCTTTTCTAATATATATATGGCATGCAAAGGGCTTTAATAATATGACATCCACCTGCTTATTCCAATTTCATACTTTGACACTTTCCCCAACACACTAGAGTTGTATCCCTTAGAAATTAATTGATTTTATTTTTGGCCGCACTGTGCGGCATGTGGGATCTTAGCTCCTGGACCAGAGATTGGAACCC
>RJWK010019852.1:0-31996 GCA_004363435.1 Platanista minor | reverse complement strand
GGCGCAGTGGTTGAGAGTCTGCCTGCCGATGCAGGGGACACGGGTTCATGCCCCGGTGCTGGAAGATCCCACATGCCGCAGAGCTGCTGGGCCCATGAGCCATGGCCGCTGAGCCTGTGCATCCGGAGCTTGTGCTCCGCAACGGGAGAGGCCACAACAGCGAGAGGCCCGCGTACCGAAAAAAAAAAAAAGAAATAGAAGAGATAACGAAAGCTGGTGAGAATGTGGAAAGAAGGAAACCCTTGTGTACTGTTGGTGGGAATGTAAATTGGTACAGCCACTATGGAAAACAATATGGAAGTTCCTCAAAAAATTAAAAACAGAACTACCATACAATCCAGCGATCCCACTTCTGGGTATTTACTGAAAGGAAATGAAAACAGGATCTTAAAGAGATACCTGCATTGCATATTCACTGCAGCATTATTCATAGTAGCCAAGATATGGAAAAAACCTGTGTCCACTGGATGAATGGATAAAGAAGTTGTGGAATTTGTGGAATATGTGTGTATGTGTATATATATATATATATATATATATATATATATATAGACACATAAATATATATAGACACACACAATGAAACATTTTCAATCATAAAAAAAGAATGAAATCCTCCCATTTACAACAACATGGATAAAACTTGAAGGCATTATGCTAGATGAAACAAGTCAGTCATAGAAAGATAATACTGTATGTTCTCACTTATATGTGGTATCTAAAAAAAGCCAAACCCATAGAAACAGAGATAGATTGGTGGTTGCCAGGAGCTGGGGTGGTAGAGTGAGATGAGATGCTGGTCAAAGGGTATAAACATCCAGATAGGGCTTCTCTGATGGCGCAGTGGTTGAGAGTCTGCCTGACGATGCAGGGGACGCAGATTCACGCCCCGGTCAGGGAGGATCCCACATGCTGCGGAGCAGCTGGGCCCGTGAGTCGTGGCCGCTGTGCCTGCACGTCCAGAGCCTGTGCTCTGCACCGGGAGAAGCCACAACAGTGAGAGGCCCACATACCTCAAAAAAAAAAAAAAAATCCAGATATAAGAAGAATAAGTTCTGAGGATCTAAGGTACAATATGGCTACTATACTTAATATTATATTATATACTTGAAAGTTGCTAAGAGACTAGGTCTTAAATGTTCTCATCATAACAACAAAAAATGGTAATTATGTGTGGTGAAAGATAGATTGACTAACCTTATCATGGTAATCATTTCACAATAAATTCATGTACCAAATTTTCACATTGTATACCTTAAACTTACACAATTTTCTATCTCAATTACATCTCAATAAAGCTGGAAAAAATCCTTATTTCATAACAAGAAAAGTTAATAAGTTATGGAATTTTAGAAATATGGTTGCAATAGAGGCTTATTTTTGAATCTTTTCAAATTCTGACATTAAAAACTGACTGAGCAACAAGAAAACGAAAGCTGCTTCTGATCAGCCTAAGATGTCCAAAACAGCCAACCAGTAATCACCAGACTGGGTAAAGGACCAACGTAAGAAAAGCAGCTGAAAGTGAGGGATTTTGCCCATTCCAGGCACAGCTGAATGCAAGGGTCCTAAGTGAGGTCTGATGGGGTGGGAGCTGTTTGTGCCACGTGAACATTCAAAACTGATACCCACAGCTCCCTTACAAGCAGAGCCCCACAGTGAGTAGAAACTGTTGAGACAGTAATCAAAACTGAGCAGAACAGGGACAAAAGAGACAAAAAAAGAGCCAGTCCAGATGAAAATGTAGGACAAGAACATGGCCAGGAAATGTCACAAAACAAACCACTACATTTTTAATGCTATAAGAAAACAACAGAAGACTAAGCTTTGTGAAGTTAGATAAGCTATCTCTCTGACCCATGCCTCCTTATAAAAATTTAGGTGTACGTAAAAGTGATTTCATATACAAATTTTTTTAATGCTAAAGAATGTAAGTCAAATCTCTTACAAAACTATTATGAGAAAAAAGGAGAATAAGAAGCAGAATAACATCCCTACAGACAATGAAAGTACTTCAAAAAGGTGCACACAAAAAAGATAAAACATAAAAACAAAACAAAAAGCATAACCTCCTAACAGAAATGAGATAACAGAAAACTCAGGGAAGAATTAGAAATAAAATTTAAAAATCACTTCATAAACAAAGTCTAAACTAGAGGGAAAACAAAAATAATAATACACATGACACATAGTGCCTTAAAAGAAATTAGAGATAAAAAGGAAATAAATTTAAAATCCCAAAGGAATGAAGAGATAAAAAGGGATTTTGGAGAAAGTAAAAAATATGAAAACTAGCCAAAGAAGAGCCAACCTATAGGTACTAGGAGGTCTTAACAAAGAAAAATAGAGCAAGGTAACAGAACAAATTCTAAAAACACTAACTCAAGAAGTGTTCCTGAAATTAAAAAGAAAAAAAGTTTTGAAACTAGAAATTGAAAGAAGAAATTACCCACCTGAGACTACTGACCCAGGACAACTAACATGCAGCCATATGTTAATATGATAATTGGCCTTTGAAGAAAAAGAAAAAATTCTTTAGGCATCTATGAAAAATTGCTAATGACTTACAACAGGAATAAAAAGAGATCATCCTCACAGTTTTCCACAATAACACTCTTTGCCAAAAGAAAGTGGAATAACATATTAAAGATGTGGAAAGAAAGCAAGTGTGATTTTCTATATGCAAAAATGACACTCCAGTAAAAGGGCATAAACAGTTGTTAACTCAGGGACTGTTGTTCTCATGAGCCCTTCTTAAAGAATTTACTGGAGAATGACTAAATGCCTAGAGAGAATTCCAAAATGCCTAGAGAGAATCAATATAAATATTGGTGGAGCATTAAACATACAGTTACTTGTAGAACTAAAACTAAGTGAAAGTTAGAGAGACAGTGATGGCTATATGATCTGACAATGTAGCTATGGGAAATCCAATTAAAAATAGGAGGGGGAAATGGGAAAAGCATATGCAAAAAAACAATAAAGTTTATCTGCTGTCAACAATTGTATAGCTGGTGGTGGTATTAATATGGTTATTCTGAGACTGTTTATGTAATGTGACAATATTCTATCATTCCTTGCTTGGGTCCCTTTAATTTTTTAGTCAAGAATCCATATATTCTCAGACATTATTTTTAAAAGACTCACATGAAAGGCACTGAAATTAATATGGTAATATCCAATGCTGTATAATATTTCTTTGTGTAGAGAACAGAGGGATGACAGAAGAACACTTTGAATGACCCCTAGGTTTTTTGATATCCTGAAATTTCCACCTCATTGCTTATTTTATTTTATTTATTTTTTATTTTTATTTTTTTGCGGTACGCGGGCCTCTCACCATTGCGGCCTCTCCCGTTGCGGAGCACAGGCTCAGCAGCCACGGCTCACGGGCCCAGCCGCTCCGCGGCACGTGGGATCCTCCCAGACCGGGGCACGAACCCGCGTCCCCTGCATCGGCAGGCGGACTCTCAACCACTGCGCCACCAGGGAAGCCTCACTGCTTATTTTAAAAGAACAGTTTTTGCTCTCTGCTTTTCAATACGCCTAAAAGACACCACCGTTGTCACATGGCTTAATTTGAGGCCATTAACAATCTCAATATCTAGGACACATAAAGCATGCCATCAGACATTTATTTCTCTTGGCCTTGAGTACTTGATAATCTGCAGTCTCGTAGGGTCTAATGCCATCTTTCTCAACAAGGAAATGTCATGCTTTGGGAACACGCTTGTTTCTCATGGTTGACTGTGACTATCACTGGCAGAATGACATTCCCCTCATCGGCTTCAATATTTAAACCTAGCAGGCATGTCCAAGCTTGAAGAATAAAGGTTATTTCTGTTCTCAGTTCTACAGCAAACTTATGAGTTTCCATTTTTTAAGGAAATTTAAAATCTGAGATAGGAATCTTTAAAAATTATTGTCCATGCTGCTCTTTATTGACGCTTTCCTATAAATCATAAGGAAATGAATCTCTTTAGTAAACTCTGCCAAGGCTTCAATTCCCGTCCCAAATCTCCTGACAATACTCACTATCTTCTTAGGATTACTAAAAAAAATTTGGTTCGGAGTCCTTTCAGGTTGTTTTGTACTATCCGTTGATCGTCAGTAAAAGAAAAATGACCTTTTTGAGTTTTCACACTCATTTCTGTACACCAATTATGTGCTTGTTCCAAACCATTTTCCCAAAAACTTATGATCACTGTCTGCAAAACAACTGCCATTTTCTCTAGACCTATAATCTTAGATATCTAGACACTATGCTGTGAGTTAGAAAACACACTGAGTGTTTTAATCTAGTGGTGAGTACACTAGAGTTCTCTCCTTAGCATCAATAGGAGAGGCAGAGTGCTGAAGACCCATAATCTCAAAAATGCCAATGTTATCTCAATTAATCATCCCAACATTTTCTTCAAGGCCACCTCCTACTCCTGATATCCACTAAACTTTAAGCTTGGAACACTGAACCATTCTCACCTCCTTAACTGTGGCCTCTTGCATGTGCTTTTAACTACGAGTTTCCTTCCACCTTTCTCCATTAATCTACAGCCTATGCTTTCTACCTTTAGGAAGTCTTTATGAATTTCTAATCTACAGTTAATAGTCTCAGTTAATGATCTCTGTTAATACTTTCAATTAATTTTTGGACATGTTATGAATTCATTCTTTTAAAAGTACTTTCTATCATTTCAGAGAATTTGGGTCAAAAGGCAATGTAAACGTTTGTGTTCTATTTCATTTTCTTGATCAAAACGCATGACAGTGATTTTTTTTTTTTTTGACCGTGCCATGTGCCTTGTGGGATCTTAGTTCCCTCACCAGGGATTCAACCTGGACCCTCCACAATGAAAGTGTGAAGTCCTAACCACTGGACCACCAGGGAACTCCCTCATGACAATGATTTTTAATGGTTATATTAAATGACTGAAGAACAATGAGATTGTTTTCAATTTTTCATTACTTAAAAAAACTTAAAGGAATTTATAAGCATATGTATTTGTTCATTTTTTGTTATGATGCCTGTAACAAATACTTCTGCTTTTACAGAGTATTTTATTGTCAGAATAATGATAGCTTTCTGAAAATAAGTGTAGAATTCTCCTTTTCTTTATGTTGTAGAATAGTTTAAATAGCACAATAATTGCCTATTCCTGTAGATTTAAAAGAACTAACACTTAAAATCATATTGAACTGTTCTTTTTAACAGAGGTAACTTTTTAATAACTTTCTCAATTTCATCCATGGATATTGATCTATTCATATAATCCTGACTCAATTGTGTTAATTTATATTTTATTGATAGTCTCTTTTATTCAGAATTTAAAATCAGTTGGCATAGTTGTACTATGAATTTTAAAATTAATTTCATTTCATCTATGATAGCTTCTTTCTTAATTTAGTTAGCTTATTGTTTTATTGATTTACTGCACACAACAGTTTTGGATTCATTTAAAATTCTGTTTTTATTTTTATTCTGATTTTAGTTTTATATTTTTGCCTGTTCTACTGTGTTTATTTTGATGGTTCTTTTTCTTTTTTTTTTGCTGTTATCTTGAATTTAATATTTATTTCACTTATTTTCCTAATATCTTGTTTAGTAATAAAAGTATTTAATTCCATGGATTTTTACAAGTAAAATGTTGCTTGAATCCATACAGTTTATCATATAGGATTCCCATTTTTTTAAATTCTTGAATAGTCTGTGATTCACATCTGATTTTTTTTTTTAACCTAGAAGTCCTTAGAAATGCTTTTTCCTTAATTTTCAAGTTGTTAGAAGGGTTTGTCAATAACTAATTACTAAATTCTAAGGTGTGTTTCATGGTGGTAAAGAAAGTAGCTTACTAATATTCTTTTTTAGAATTTGTTCAATTTTTCTTAATAGTCTAACTATACAGTTATTCTCTAATTTTAAAGTGTATCAAAATCATCTTGTGGATGCTTGTTTAAAAGAAGTTTCCAGGGCTTCCCTGGTGTCGCAGTGGTTGAGAGTCCGCCTGCCGATGCAGGGGACACGGGTTCGTGCCCCGGTCCGGGAAGATCCCACATGCCGTGGAGCGGCTGGGCCCGTGAGCCATGGCCACTGAGCCTGCGCGTCCGGAGCCTGTGCTCCGCAATGGGAGAGGCCACAGCAGTGAGAGGCCTGCGTACCACAAAAAACAACAAAAAAAGAAGTTTCCAGAGTATCTAATCCTATAGATACTGATTTAGCATGTCTCCAGTGGAGGTTGGAAACTGGCATTTTTAATAAATGACTCTGATGTAGGTGATCTACAAACAACAGTCTAAGGAATATTGCAATAAGTGGTCAATACTGGTCATTATTCCATAGACACTGGAAAAGTGGTTAAATTTCTTTAGGGAATATTATCGGATACATTAACATTGTAGAGCAGTGTGATTGTTATTTACATCATCTATAGCCCTTTATGTCTCCAATACCTGTAAAAAAAAAATGGCAAAGGTATATAAAGCTATTGTGATGCTGTAATGTTTCTGCCCATTTCTTCCAACAATTTTTGCTTAAACACAATATTTTATTGATTCTAAGACATATTTTTCCTTATCACATCTCTGAAATCAATCTGTATCATAAAATTAATGACTTATCACAAATTCTTTTGGCCAGATAGATTATTGCTTGTGCATGTACAAAAATCAGGAATTCCAATTTCAAAATCTGTAGAATGATTGTCAGTGGCCTGAAAGTCCCAAGGACAGTTATAAAGCATTCATTTAGACCCTGAGAACCAAACAGTTGTGGGAGAGGTGGAGAGTAGCAAATTGAATATATTTGTCAATATTCTTGAGACAGGAATCGAACATAGGCTAACTCTACATAACTGTAGCACCAGCTTAAGACACCAATAATACAGCTTTTAAAAAATATAATCTTTTCTTTTAAATGTTGTATTACAAATACTTTTAATGGACATCTTACTATCATGAAGTACATTCACTGATGCAAACAAGATATCTCTTTTGGGCTGAGGATACATACTCCAGCTATCAGTACAGTTCAATCTAGACCACCCCTCATAAACACAGATGATTCCAAAGTTTTACCAAACATATGAAGAAACATGCATCATTTAAAGGAGTTACTAAACACACCACCAAACTTACCTTCATACCACCCCTGACTCCAGAAAGCAAATTGGAAAAGAGACCAAAAAAAGGTAAATAAAATTGTAATCACAGGAACACTAAATTTAGGAAAGGAGGTTGCTGTAATAGATGGAAAACAATTATAACAAACTTAAAACATTGTTTTAAAGTAAATGGTCTAAATAACAGAATGACCACAAAGATAAAGATTGAATTAGTGAGGTAAGGAGAATGTTAAAGCATTTTACCAGAATACACTGGCAGAGAAAATAAGTATAAAAGAAAATTTTGGAGAGATAGAGAATAGATTCAAACAATTTAATAACTGTTTTATGGGGTTTCCAAAATAAGAAAAATATAAAGACTAATCAGGGACTTTCCTGATGGCGCAGTGGTTAAGAATCCGCCTGACAGTGCAGGGGACACAGGTTCGATCCCTGGTTCGGGAAGATCCCACATGTTGTGGTGCAACTAAGCCCGTGTGCCACAACTACTGAGCCCGTGTGCCACAACTACTGAAGCCTGCATGCCTAGAACCCGTGCTCCTCAACAAGAGAAGCCACCGCAGTGAGAAGCCTGCGCAATGAAGAGTAGCCCCCACTCGCTGCAACTAGAAAAAGCCCGCGCTCAGCAACGAAGACCCAACACAGCCAAAAATAAATAAATTAATTAATTATTTTAAGAAAGAATAATCAATGAAATAATAGAAGAAAATTTTTCTAAAGTGAAAATGACTCCAGACTCACTAAGTGCTGAAAGAAAATAATGTTAAAAACAGTCCTAAAAACATTCTGGAGAAATTTCTGAATAAAAGTATAAAGAGAAAATTCTAAAAGCCCCCAAAATAGAAAATAGAAAACCAAAAAGTAGAAATTGTCAGCAAATACATGAGCATCAGATTGACCTCAGACTTCTCATTTGAATTCTGGAAGCTAAAAGGTAATACAGTAATTTTTCCAAATTCCTGAGGTATAACTTCTTAAACTAAGATTTCTAACAATTAATTTTTAAATCATTTCTGACATGCAATGATTTTTGAAAGAATTTGTCCATTAAAATACAAAAAGCGCCAAGGAAGTAGTAGTAAAGAAAGAAAGCAGTATAAATAAAGTCTCAATAATTACTAATGAAGTAGGTATAAAACTTAAAGAAATCAGAAATAATGTGCAAGACTACATTTTAATAATAATGTCCAAGATAAATTTTTTAATCAAACATGAGTGGGAAATGGTATGATGGGGGAAGAGGGGGGAAAAAGACATGCAGAGGGAATTTATGTTGTGTCTACAGGGAAACAATATATATTGATTAGTTATCAATATTAATAGGAAAATATGAAAATCTTAGCCCAAACTGTCTGTGCATTAAAAATTTAATTAAATTCCTATTTTGGGCCATAAGGAAATAGATTCCAGATGGTAAAAAATAATTATTAACTCTGCACCCAAAAAAATGAACTAACAATAGAAAAAAACCTATGGAAAAGCAGGGAGGAAATTTATTACCCTGAAATAGTAAAGTTTATTTAATTATATAAGTATTTGAAATGTTCTTGGTTAGAGTGTGTGCCAAGGGATAATCATATAGCTATACATGCTCCCATATATTTCATGTGTCGTGTTAGTACAAACAAAATATTCTAAACTCATGGACTTCTCAGTCTTTGTCAACAGAACTTCCCTGTGCCCAAGTACTTACACTCTAGTGCACTGTCTCTCAGTAGCCACAGAAAAGGCTTTAGCTTAAAATTCTAGACTTATTCCTAACAGAAATCCTTTAAAAATCAAGTAGGGAAGGGTAGTTCATGATAAAGGGTATTAGTGAACACACTTCTAATATCTCAGATGAAAAACCAAAAAGGCCAGATTGTCACATATGATTAGAATAAGGACTTGAAGAATGATTGTTTGGAATTCTTAACAAAGATTAAAGAGCTTATGTTGCTCCAAGTTGTAAATCGTTCTCTACTCTCCTTTAACCTTAAATCTCATCCTTGGTGGGAAGTTTACATAACTCCTCTTCTGGTGTTTTTTTGTTTCATCTAGGGACACTATTTCTGATATTTATTCTGTCATGGTACATTGATAACTTCTACTCACTCCCATTTCTTACGAAGTTGGGAAAAGTTCCTGGGTTGAACAACACTTTTACAATGGGCATAACAAAATCACTATTTAAAAAGAAATCTGACATTGAGGTTGTTGACATCAAGTGGAAAATAAACATTTGGATTTCACTGAGTGCTTCCATCTATCTTGAAATCACATACAATGATGAGAATATATCCTGGTAGATCTCTACAATGTCACAGAGCCCATTCATGAACATCTCTGAAAAAGACTGACAAACTTCATGTACTAAGAAGAGTAGATTTGAGGCACATTCCTTCAGAATCAGATTCATCCTAACTCCAGGTCTACTCACGATACTTCTGTTAATCAATGTTGAGTATTATTTTATTTTCTTACCTACTAGCTCACACTGTTAACACCTACAGAGCTAGCAGTTTACAGAAACAAATAGATTTTGCTTAAACTGCTACTTGAGTAATTCTTTTTTGTTTGTTTTGTTTTGTTTTGAATTAATTAATTTATTTATTTTTGGCTGTGTTGGTTCTTCATTTCTGTGTAAGGGCTTTCTCTAGTTGCAGCGAGCAGGGGACACTCTTCATCATGGTGCGCGGTCCTCTCACTATTGCGACCTCTCTTGTTGTGGAGCGCAGGCTCCAGACACACAGGCTCAGTAGTTGTGGCTCACGGGCTTAGTTGCTCCACAGCATGTGGGATCCTCCCAGACCAGGGCTCGAACCCGTGTCCCCTGCATTGGCAGGCAGACTCTCATCCACTGCGCCACCAGGGAAGCCCCCTAGTAATTCATTTTTAAATCTAATACAGAACATACACCATTGATTGTAGCTTTGAACTGAGAGTATTTCCAAACCTGATTTTGGTATTTGCCAAATGTAATAGAACTTTTAGCTTTATGTCCTCAAATTAGTAAATATATTCTCTATTTCTTCTCAAAATAAACATGTACTTCATTTAATTTTAGCAAGTCTTAATAAGACCTTTTGGAAATTATATTTATTCTACCAAGCTCTAACTAGAAAAGCTCACATTTTTCCTACTGCTAATGACATAAAGCAAGAAGTATCTACATAACGCCAGGCTGGAAAAAAAAATGACAAGGAATATCTACTCTCCCTTCTAGCCTCTCAAAACACATCAAATACTGTTGGTCTGTGACAGAAAAAAAGGCTCCAAAAGGAGCAGAATATGACTCGTTGCATTCAATCTTCCAGCTTAGGGAAGTCAAATTTATGGAATTTGACAAAATAACACTCAGTTGTTTCACAAAATGTATGCTACTTTCTTATTTAGGAAAACCCAATAAATAGTCTTTCTTTCTGGCAGAAATATCTCAAAATTTGTGTTTTGCAATTAGCAATCTTTTTCCACAAAGATTAATTTGGTTCCAAATGCAAGAAACCCAACTAAAATTAACTTAAGTAGAAAAAGTGGAATATGCATATAACAGGGACCTCAAATATGACTGGATTCAGTGGCTCAAAAATGTTATCAAAAGGCTTTAATCCATCTCTAGCTCTTTCCATGTGTGGCTGCCAAAATGACTGCCAGCAGCTCCATATGCCATCCCCTCATCTTAGCAATTCATTCATATATTTTCCTGTGGAAGACTTCCACTTGGAAGACACTGACTAGATATGCTTTAACCACATTCCAGTTCCTCAGCCAGTCACTATGACTGGCCTAGACATACACCAACCCCAGTTGCTTGGGGTTTGGGCAATTATGATTAGAAGCTTTAATGGGATCACACGTTTTGAAGTAGTTTCCCCCAAGACAAGGATTTGACAGGTTGGCCAACATATCAATACCTGTCCTATAGTTTCAGCACTGATCATACCACTTTCTTTTTCTTTTCTCTTATTTTACTCCATTTTGGATGGTGAAAGGATTCTAAATTATTCTCCTTATGCTCCCATCTTTCCTGGAACTTCCTTATCTCAAAAATTTGTCTTTCGGTTCACATCTACAAGTTACCTACAACCAAAGATGCAATTCGTCTGACTCTGGGAACTTGAAATTATTTGAAGGTATATGGGTTTTCCTACTTCCTGATTACTCAGTTTGGATTTTAAGTTCTTCTGTAAAGTGTTTTTCTGCACTACATGTTCTCCTCTTCATAGATAATATTGGTGGTAAAATGAACTAGGAAGCCCCATATCCCTTCATTTATTACAAGAAATAAAAAATAATCTATTCCTGAATTAGCAACATCTATCATACATAAAACAACAACAGAAAAACTACATCCTGCTTGGTGACGCTAATAATATAAGCCAGGCTGAGGAAATGGGTAAGTTTCCTTAACAATTTGTTTCTTTGAGTCTCTTGCAAGAGTTGTTGAATTGGAAGGAGCAAGATATTAACAGGAGGAGATGTTCTTATCTGTTTCTGTGCAATAAATTATCCCCAATTTAGCAGCTTAAACCAATAAACATCTATTTATTTCACGGTTTCTGTGGGCTATGTGTCCAGGAGTGGCTTGGTTGGATGGTTATGACTCAGGGTCTCTCAGGAAGTGGCAGTCACACGGAGCTGTGGTCCTCTCGAGGTCCACCAGAGGAAGACCTGCTTCCACGCTCACTCATAGCTGCTAGTGGTCCTCAGTTCCTAACCACATGGACTTAGTCACAGTCTGAATGTCCTCACAACATGGCAACTAGGTTTCTTCTCCCGGGGCTGCCTTATGACAGGGCAGCTTGCTTCCCCCAGTGAAAGCTATGCTTCAACAGAATGAGAGAGCAGAGTTGCGATGGAAGTCACTGTCTTTTCGTAACCTAATGTCACATATCACTTCCCAGTATTTCTGCCCTAATCTATTCACTAGAAGCCGTCAATATGAAATTAAAATATATTAACCAGCATAACAGTATGCCCAGAAGCTTTAGGAAAATCTAATCAAAGTTTGATTAATTGTGTCTTAACACAATTTAAGACACAGTTAATCACTGTTTATTTGCTAATTACATCATCAGAGTGCTTATTTAACTCAGTGGACACATCAATTCTTCCAATTCCCACGAGCACTTCCTAGGCCATAGGGACCCAATATAATTCACTCACTCTCTCAGCACAAGTTTGTCAACTCTGTCAGTACTCATCTTTTCTGCTATACCCACCCTTTAGTGTTCCAGGAAAACTAGTGAATGATAAAGTTTAAGAAGATTACATTTCTGTCACATTCAGAGAGCTCATCACTCCTCTAGAAAGAAGGGAGATGTGGTTGTTGAAGGAGCTGAGGTATGAAATGCACATCAAACTACAAGTGTAAGGAAAAAACTGGGCAATTTTAGGCAAGAAAGTGATATGATGTAATTTACATTTTTCTATCACTCTGGCTGTTGAGTGGAAAACTGATATGGAGTGTGGCAGAGGGCAGGAATGTTACCAAGACCAGCTGGGAGGCTGTTACAGTCCTCCAGGAGAGAAAGAATCATAGCCTGGACTACATTCTTGGGTAGAGATTATGGACACACTCATATCGGGGGTATATTTTGAAGGTCCAGCCAACTGGACTTGCTAATGGGCAGGTGGGGGGGGAGTGAGAGGTCAAGAATGACTCCCTATTTTGGAACAAATGGCTGAAACAACTGTCGTTAACAGAGAAAAGATTGAGGGAGAGCAGATTTTAAGGAAGGAAACCAGAAATTCTCTTTGGGACATGTGAAGTTAAGCATACATACTAGGAGCCAAGTGCATTGCTTGAGAGCGTCCATTCATTTTCAGGTGCCTAAGCTCCCGCTGCGGCCTTGCTCTTTGCACTCACCGCACACTTCCTGACTGACAGCCTTCTCTTTCAGTTCTTGCATTTCCTCTGTTTTCCTGGTGTCTGGTGAGTTCAGAGCTGATATTTATCCTGTCATAGCACACTAATCTCTTTCCTCCATGGTTGACATTGGAGAAGGTTAGTGAAAGGTCCTGAACTGAGTGATATTTTGAAGAATTACCTGCTCTCTTCCAGTCCTCACCAAGCCAAAGGGAAGCCCTCCTTCCAGCAGGACCGCCCCTTCCGCAGCCCACACACACGTCGGCTGCCACTTCCCTCTCTTCCTCACCTCTGACCCTCTCCCACCTGAAGGTTTACCAAAAGAGCCACCTGGTCAGGACTGTTCTCCTCCACTTCCCAAATTACTGTCTGAGGAAACCAGAAAAAGTCATCCCAATACCATAAGAGGACCTGTTTATCCCAAGAAAGTACTCTTTTTCTCCCACAAAGCCCAGTTGGAACGATTCTGCTTCGCCACATAGCCTCATAGCTTTCCCACATTGCCAACTGTGGATACAGTCCCCTTTCTGAAATATATCCATAATTACGCCAGGAAAAGAAGCCAATCTGCCCAGTCTCCTTGCAGTGGCAAAGTTATCTGTAGCAAATCCCACTGTATCAGAAAGCCTTCCTGTAATATTATCTGCAATCCTTCAGAAAAGCCCAGACCCAGACACTCATATGCATTGCAGGTGACCCACTCATGCACACTAGTCAAGGACATGTTCCTTAGGATTTCCAGCTACATGGCTCTCCCTCAGATAACACAAGCACACCATCATGAAAGTTCACTGCACAAAAACTGAACAATTACAAAAACCCAACACTAGTTCTGAAATAAGTGGCAGCTGATGATGTTGATGAATCTCATCCTCAAATAAAAGGATAAGCAGACAACTACTAAATATAACATAATAATCAACTGAAAAGAAGAGTGCAGGTAATTAAACAAAATTGGAAACACAATACTTGTTGCCAAATCTGAAATAAAAGGAACAAGCTAGTGAAGAGGAGAAAGGCCTGATTTAGATGATCAGATAAAGGAATTCCTCCAAAATGCACAGCAAAAAAAGATAGATATAAGAGGGAATAAAAACCAAGGAGAACTGATTCCAGATAAAATATCAACAAATAAGATTCAGGTAGAGGATGGGGAGATATGAGTGCCAGAATTTTGAAGAGGAAACATCCTCTGTTAAAGAACAAAATGAGAAAATAGATTCTAGCATAGAAACTGATTGAAAAACAGAAGATCCACGAAATGCAATTGAGGCTTTAAAGGGAGTATCAGACTATATTATTGGCGTGCATAATTGCAGCCTCTAAATTATCAGTGGGCGGAGGGGGGTTTAAAAATACTTTCTAGAAGAAATAAAACCCAACCAGAATCTTACAGAAGATTCTAGAAAAGAGAAGCAGCATGGAAGAAGTCTTAGAGACATAAAATAACATGATCCATGATCCATTCTAGGAACTACGTATTTATTCATTTCTTCTGTCCTGGACCCCCTATGGTAGATTCTGTGTCTACATTTGCATTTATTAAATATCATAAATCTTAAGGATATTGATATGAATAGAAATTCTTAGGTCACATTTGTCTACAACACAAAGATTTCTCAGTTAGAGCCAGGGAATCTGGGATGATGGATGGGGCCCGAGCAGGATGAGGGTCAACCTTCTGCTATCCATGTGTGTGCAGTATGAGTTTTCCATATAACTTTCAAAGTTAAACCGAGATGATCTCTATCATAAAATGCTTCACTACATATCATATACATACGTACATAAATACAATGAATGATGGACTTTAGGTCATAATAATGGCCAGAGATATTGATCAATTTCACTATGGGCAGTAGGATCACTGCCAACATACACACACACACACACACACACACACACCCCGCACACAGGAACAACACAATGTAAGGACAGAGAAACAGACTGACTAAACAGACTGAAAATCAAATGATGACAGAACAATTCTAATACCTGTGCTGACTGCTTGGATATTGTTCCTTCAAAATCTTTGCCCAAGTCACATGTTGTACCTTTTAGAAATGACACACTAGCAACAACTATCCACTCCATCCTGCTGGGATAAGTCCCAGCAATAACCGTGTCTACCTGGTGAAGAGGTCTGCCTAAAAGGGAACTCAAAGATACCATTGTTCTGCTCCCCTTTATAAAGGAAGATGCCTGGTTTCTCCCGGCACAGAGTTGAGAACACCTCCAGAGCTCCCTCCAAGATGCTGCTGATCCTGCTCTCAGTGGCCTTGCTGGCCCTGAGCTCAGCTCAGGGCCCATTTGATGGTAAGAAAAAGAAGAGGGAGGGCGCCGAGTCTGCTTGGGGCTTCGGAGATCACAGAGACTGCAGTGAGGAAGCTGGTAGAGACAGGATGAAAAGAAAAGGAAAGATGAGGCTGCACGGTGCTTAAGACAAAAAATAAAAAGACCCTTCACATCCTCGTGAGTGTGAGGCCTCACACTTTATTTAAAGTACAACTGCAAACTAGTACAGAATTTTCAACCAGAGAAATGAAATGTTAAGTTTTGCATTTTTACAAAGGTCTCTGTGACTGTGTTATGAAGAATGCATTACAAAAACGCAAGACTAGGGCTTCCCTGGTGGCGCAGCGGTCGAGAGTCCGCCTGCCGATGCAGGGGACGCGGGTTCGTGCCCCGGTCCGGGAGGATCCCACGTGCCGCGGAGCGGCTGGGCCCGTGAGCCGTGGCCGCTGAGCCTGCGCGTCCGGAGCCCGTGCTCCGCAATGGGAGAGTCCACAGCGGTGAGAGGCCCGCGTACCAAAAAAAAAAACAAAAACGCAAGACTAGTACAGAGAAGTTCCCTCGTGAAGAGGTTACAGTAATCAAAGTAGGCATGAAGTAGGATGAAGACGGACTTGCTAGGGGATGCCAAATAGACGGAGGAGGTGAAGCCCATTCAGAGCTACTTCAGAGATAGAGACTAGGATAATAAATCTCTCTCTCTCTCTCTGCCTAGAGACATAGAGATACAGAGATTCCAAGGCCTAGTGGTCTGGTTTTACTCCCACCCACATTTAATATGTCAATGTGCTGTGCCCAAAACGGGCAAGATTGTATCCACGTGTTACTCCTAGTCCTGTCACCTTGAGAAAGCACGTTAATATAAGTAAAGTGTTTTATGAGGAAAGAGGGCAGAAGATATGACATTGAAATACCCCAGCACTTAACCTAAATTAGCACTGGGGTTAAGGGATTCTAGGGAGAACAGAAGGGCCTCGTGTATTTTGAGTTTGCAGTTGATCCTCAGCACAGGAGCAACCCTGCCACCCCTTCACATCCTCCTCCCTTTGCAAAAGCATCACAGATGGTGGCTGACAGGATAACTCAGGGGATATATGGGGTGTGGCTGGAAGTGTCCCTTTCCCTGTACGACAGTTGTGAGCCCTGAAGGTTTTGGAACGTACTTTGCACTTCATCTTCTGCTTCTTTTCCCAGAGGGCAACAATGAAGGCTTTCTCAACCTCATTTCAGGTAAGGCTCAATTAATCCTCCATCATCTTTCTTTTTTTTTGTTGGCAACTTTTCAGTTCTCTGTCGTCCTATTATCATCATTCTCTTGTGAAGAGCTGATTAAAGTTAGTACCCCCTGGGCTTCCCTGGTGGCGCAGTGGTTGAGAGTCCGCCTGCCGATGCAGGGGACACGGGTTCGTGCCCCGGTCCGGGAAGATCCCACATGCCGCGGAGCGGCTGGGCCCGTGAGCCATGGCCGCTGAGCCTGCGTGTCCGGAGCCTGTGCTCCGCAACGGGAGAGGAAGTTAGTACCCCTAAAGATTTAGGCAATCCTTTTCTAATCTTGATTTTGGGGACCATGAGCAGGGCCCTAACTTGAGTAACAAAGATGTCTAGCTTAGATGACACAGGAGTGCCCTCAGGCCAGAAATGACTGTTGAGAAAGGACAGCAAGGGAAGCTGTCCACATTCTGACTCCTCCAGTGTACTCAGAACCAACTGTTTCCTTCTTCCTCAATGTTCCTCTCTTTAAATGTGTAGTTTAGGAAAAATGAAAAGAAACTAGGTATGGTTCCTTTTTCTCTGTGCTTCTCCTCTCAACTACGTCCCCGTGCTTAATTAAAATTTGGAAAAGTTATTTAGTGAATCCTGTGTGGGCCATCACTTTGCCCCTCTCTCTGTCTCTCTCTCTCTCTTATTATTATCATTGCTTCACCTGCTCTTAGAGCCAAAGAGTTCCAAATATACACTCAACAGGCCAGATTTGGTATCACAGTTGGCAAGCTATGCCTGTGACCCAAAATATAACTGGCAACGTAACTGCCATGGATAATCCATTTGCTGTCTTCTGTCCTAGGAGGCAGCCTCTGGGGATTCTAAGATACCCAACACCTTTTTCTTGCCAAATTTAAGGCACATATTTGTCTCAAGAGCAAAGAACTAAGACTCAATATCACTAGTATGTGGGTGAACAGGAGTACAGCAAAAAGAAGTAGGAAGTTGGGGCTTCCCTGGTGGCGCAGTGATTGAGAATCCGCCTACCGATGCAGGGGACACAGGTTCGTGTCCCGGTCCAGGAAGATCCCACATGCCGTGGAGCAGCTGGGCCCGTGAGCCATGGCCACTGAGCCTGCGTGTCCGGAGCCTGTGCTCCGCAACGGGAGAGGCCACAGCAGTGAGAGGCCCGCGTACCGCAAAAAAAAAAAAAAAAGTAGGAAGTTGGTAGTTGAGAGGCAGGCTCTGGAGGAAGGGACTGTCTGTTAAGGTCATCAGAGATCAAAATGAGAGGGCAGCCATCCGTTACCTAGTTCCTCTATCATTGTGCCATACCTTACAGATATAAACAACTCAAACTCAGATGAGGATTTTCCCATACCACCCTCTGGAGGACCTGGAGGACCACCACCTAGACCCCCTCCTAATGGTGAAAACCAAGGTGATGGACTTCAGCAGAGACCACTCCCACAGGATGGAGAACCTCAGCAGGGATCACCCCCACAAGATGGAGAACCTCAGCAGGGATCACCCCCTCAAGGTGATGAACCTCAGCTGGGACCAGCCCCACCAAGAGGTCATCGTCATTGTCATTCTCCCCCACCTCCTCCTGGGAAGAATCAGGGAACACCATCCCCAGGATGTGGACCAGAAAGACCTCTCCAAGGCCCACCACCACCACAAAGACCTCCCCAAGGCCCACCACCCCAGTAATCTGGAATTCAATGACAGGTATGATTCAAGCTCACTCTCCATCAAGGGCCCTAACCCCTGCAGGTCTCAAACTTTACTGTGTCACTGAATCAACTGAAAATATGTAGTAATTGCATAGTCCTGGACCCCAGTTCCAAAGATTTCAGATATTCTGAAATAGAACAGCAAGATCCTTTATTTTTAACATGTTATCCAAGGTGATTCTGATTTTGAGAAACACGGACCATAAACTGCCTTTTTCTTAAAGTGGGCTGGTAATGAGGAAGTAGACCAGTGCTTTCCCTTGGTCCTCTCCTCTCCTCCTCCTCAGGCTCAGTGACTTCCCATCTCAAGTTTCCACCTGACCAGGCTTCTCAGCCCCAGTGTCCCTGCTAAATGATACTTTAATTTTACACTGTTAAATTTATCTAGCTTTTAAAATATGTCATTTTGAATTAGTATATGTCCAAGGTAAAAAATAACTGAACAGAAAAGTATGAGGCTAACTCTTAAAGGCATTCACATCCTACTTCCCCACAAGCCAGCACAATTAACTCTTTTGAACATCCTCTGGAAATATTTATGCCCATATAAACATATATAACCTTTTTATCCACAAGTTATATCATTCTTCATATGCAGATCTGTAAGTTGCTCATTTCAAATAACAAACCTCTTACATAACATCCTTATCAATTCACAGAGCTATATGGATCTATTTGGTCTTGGTTTTGTTTTCTTTTTTAATTGTATACTATTCCATTGGCTGGCTGTGCCATGATTTCTTTAACCAGCCCTGTATCAATGGACATTTAGACTGGTTTCAGTTTTTCACTACTATAAAACAGACTGCAGTAACCATTTTTGTAAATATATATTTGAACACCTTAAATAGCAACCTAAGAAGAATCTTCTTCTATCTTGTAAGCAACAATTTAGAGCCCATTATCTGTTAGGTGCATAAAAACTGTAAACCAAAAGAAATTTGGAAGGAAACCGGAGAGGGCGGACGAGAGAGAAAATTGTGGGCTCTTGCCTACTTCCTTTGAGTGTGATCTGCAGGGATTAGAAACCACCTGCCAACCTTCTGTGAACTTTCTTTGTTGCTTTTCAGAGCATGAGTATAAAGATACCAGTCCTTCAGGAAGCCATGACACTGGAACAAGGGAGTCCATCTTCAATTTACCAATAAAATAATCAGCATCCAATTTCTAAGTGCCATGTCTCATTCTGGGTGTTTGTGAGTCTGAAATCTGAGAACCATGAACCCAGCATAGGAACATCCAAGACCCCTTCTCATTGATGCTTCCAGCAGGCTTCCTCCTGGACCAACTTCCTAGAAAACATTTTCCCTTCATTCTTTGCTTGGGGACAGGAATGTGCATCTCCTTTTCTACCCGCTGTTGCCTCCTCCTTTCCCCGACACCTTTATTCATAAGCCAGGTGCCTGTTTCTCTCATTCCCTGGTTTCTACAGCACTAATGCAATGTTTTTATTATTTTCACACTTTTTACTGAGACTCTAGTAATTTTAGGGAAATAAGGAAAATATTGCAAATGTGAAGGAGTTGCACAGGCTGAGGGAATCATTAAAATTTCCAAACTAACTGATCCTGTTAAACATAAAAAAGGAATGTGGCTCTAGGTCCCTACTCCCTCAAGCCTACTATATCCCTTTTCCCCTTTTTTGGCATTTCTCAATTTTCCTCCTCCCTAGATCCCCAACCTTTGTTCACAGAATCTGAGTGAATTTCATAAAGGAGGTGGCATGCTGTATTCTAACTGGAGTTCTTCAGACATGAGTTTAACCTTATCTCTTTTTGTTTTCTCTGGACTTTTAGCAAGCTATTTCAACTCTCAGAGCCTTAGTTTCCTCACCCATATAATGAGGATAATAATAATACTTACCCTAGAGGACAAAGAGTAATGATTAGCACATGTAAAAACCTAGCGGAGAATGCCTTCACCACTTCCTAATGATTGCTGTGGGGAAGAACAGTACACCTGAAACTAAGAAATTAAGTGCTCCCAAATTAAAACTGTTCAGATTGCTATGGCAAAAGATCAAATTACAGGACTTCCCTGGTGGTGCGGTGGTGAAGAATCCGCCTGCCAATGGAGGGGACACGGGTTCGAGGCCTGGTCCAGGAAGATCCCACATGCCATGGAGCAGCTGAGCCCGTGCACCACAGCTACTGAGCGTGCACTCTAGAGCCCACGAACCACAAGTACTGAAGCCTGCACGCCTAGAGCCCGTGCTCCACAACAAGAGAAGCCACCACAATGAGAAGCCTGCGCGTTGCAACAGACGAAGAGTAGCCCCCACTGGCTACAACTAGAGAAAGCCCGCATGCACCAACAAAGACCCAAAGCAGCCAGAAATAAATAAATAAATACTTTATTTTAAAAAAAGAGATAGAATTACAATATTCTCTGACAATGCGTCTTCCAAATTTTAAAAAGACATGAAAAAATTCACTGTCTTTTTTTTTTTTTTGGTAGCACTTTCTGATGTCTTTTCGTTTCATCTGGGGGATACTGTTTCTGATATTGATTCTGTCATGGTACATTGATAACTTCTACTCACTCCCATTTCTTACAAAGTTGGGAAATGTTCCTGGGTTAAACAACATTTTTACAATGGGCATAACAAAATGAGTATTGAAAAAGAAACCGGACAGTGGGATTGTTGACATCAAGTGAAAATAAATCATCTTTGAATTTCATCAAGGGCTTCCACCTAACTTGAAATCATATAGAATAAGAATCTATCCAAGCAGATCTCTAAGATGGAAAGGAGCCCATTCATGAACATCTCTGGAAAGGACTAACACACCTTATATACTGGAAAGAGGGGATCTGAGGAACATTCCTTCAGGGCCAGATTCATCCTAACTCCAGGTCTACACACTATAAGTCTCTTAATGAATGTTAAGTATGATTTTATTTTCTTACCCACTAGCTCACACTATTAACTCATACTGAACTAACAGTTAACTGAAACAAATAGGTTTTGTTAAACTGCTTCTTGAGTTATTCATGTTTAAACCTAATAAAGAACTTCACACACGGTTGATTGTAGCTTTGAACTGAGACTATTTCCGACCCTGATTTTGGTAACTACCCAACGTAATGGAACCTTCAGCTTTCCGTCCGCAAATTGATAACTATATTCTGTTTCTTCTCAAAATAGACATGCATTTCATTTAATTTTGGCAAGTCTTTTTTTTTTTCTTTTTCTATTGTCTTTTTAATTTTTTGTCTAACTTAAAAAAAAAAATACGGCGTCCCCCTCACTTGGGGGTGAGAGGTTCTGCGCACAGGCTGCAGCACAGCGGGCTTTGGAGGCGCGGAGGCTGGGGGGTCCGGTACCCCAAGGTCCTCCCCGATCGCTAAAAGAGGTTTTCTCCCCGAGGGCGCGTCGTCCCCCACCATCCTCTCCCCTTCGGGCCCACGGAGGCACTTCGAGAGAGACTAGCTCGCGGCTGGGCTGGGCCCCAGTCTGCGGGTCCGCGGTATGGGTCACAGCTGGGCTGACGTGCGCCTTGCGGTCAAGGCAGTAAAAAGCCTGGGCTGCCTCAGGCTCCTCCGTCTGCCTTGGTGGGGCGGGGCATGGGCGGGGCGTGGGCGTGGGCTGGATCTGAAAAGTCTGACCGAGCCCGCCTCGTGTCGCCAGGCCCAACACGATGGCTCACATGCCCGCGTGCAACCCAGGATAACACACGGCGCGCGCCCGTCTACGTCAGTTTCCCCAGCACGCGGCGAGGACGACCGCGATGAGGCACCTGCCCCACGAGACGGGGACATGCGCGCCTGCCTTACCATCTAGACGTCCCGAGAGAGCTGCTCGACGGACGCACCATCGCGGTGGGAGCCCGAGGGCCTCGCCGGCAACGGGAAACGACGCCACAGCTCAGACCACTGAGGGGCGACCCGGAGCGCTGCAGGGGCACCGCTTAGGGCGGGGCGAGACGCGCCCACGCACTGAGGTGGGCACGCAGCACGGCGGCGGCTGCGGCGGCGGGACACACCCGCCCTTCCCCCACCGTGTCTCGCGAGACACGCACCGAGGCGTCGAGGCTAGAGAGTGCCCGCGGCTTGAGAGGCAGGGGCGGGAGACCAAAGGTGGGCCTGGGCTCCGCACCCCTGCCTTCCACGCACCACCGCTGGGCGGGCAGGAGAGGCCAGGGGTCCGTGGGCAGAATGAGGAGAGCGGCCTGGTTCCCCGGGAACGTCGGCCTAGGTCCAGCCCTGAAGAACGGACATCACCACATCCCGCACTTTCTGCAAGTCTTGGTAAGACCTTTTGTCAATTGTGTATATTCTACCGAGCTCTGACTAGAAGGCTCTTATGTAGTATTCCTACTGAAAATGGCATAAAGCCCAGAGTACCCACTTAAAGCCAAGTTGGAAGAAAATGCCGTGGAATATCTACTTTCCTTTTTACCCCCCGCCCCAAACACCTCAAATACTTTGGACTGTGACAGAAAAACAGGCTCCAAAAGGGGCAGAATGTAACTTTGTTGCAACCAATCTTACACCTTCAGGTGGAAAATCTCTTAATTTGAGATTTTCTCTTAATGTGATAGATTGATTTCCTATCCCGATAGATTTGATGGTCTGCCCTCTCTATTTTTAGAAAAGTTTCACCTGATATGACTTGTCCAAATTCCTTGCCTTATAGAATACAGCATGCTGCTTCCTTTATGAAATATACTCGTGTTTGTTAAAGAATGGTGGGGCATCTAGGGAGGGAGAAAATTGAGCAAAAATTAAAAAGGGGAAATGGGGTATAGTGAGCTCCAGGTAATAGGGACCTAGAACCACATTTATGTCCCTAGCAAGAAGATCAGTTATTTTGGAATTTCATTTTTATTTTGTTTTTAATTTTTATTTTATATTGGAGTATAGTTGATTTATAGTGTTGTGTTAGTTTCAGGTGTACAGCAAAGTGATTCAGATATACATGTATCTATTCCTTTTCAGATTCTTTTCCCATATAGGTCATTACAGAGTACTGAGTCGAGTTCCCTGTGCTATACAGTATGTCCTTGTTGATTATCGATGTTACATACAGTATATATAGTAGTGTGTGTCTCTTAATCCCAAGTTCCTAATTTATCCCTCCCCCCGACCTTTCCCTTTTGGTAACCATAGTTTGTTTCCTAAATCTGTGAGTCTATTACTGTTTTGTAAATAAGTTCATTATATCATTTTTTAGATTCCACATATAAGTGATATTTTGTGATATTTGTCTTTCTCTATCTGACTTACTTCACTTAGTATGATAATCACTAGATCCATCCATGTAGCTGCAAATGGCATTATTTCATTCTTTTTTATGACTGAGTAATATTCCATTGTATATATGTACCACATCTTCTTTATCCAGTCATCTGTCAATGGGCATTTATGTTGCTTCCATGTCTTGGCTATTGTAAATAGTGCTGTAATGAATATTGGCGTACATGTATCTTTTTGAATTATGGTTTTCTTTGCTATATACCCAGGAATGGGATTGGTGAATCATATGGTAGCTTTACTTTCAGTTTTTTAAGGAACCACCATACTGTCCTCCATAGTGGCTGTACCAGTTTCATTCCCACCAGTAGTGTAGCAGGGTTCCCTTTTCTCCACACCCTCTCCAGCATTTATTATCTGTAGACTTTTTGATAATGGTCATTCTGACTAGTGGGAGGTGATAACCTCATTGCGGTTTTGATTTGCATTTCTCTAATAATTAGCAATGTTGAGGTCAAGCTCTTAAAAAGTGTCTGGGCCTCCTGTGAGTGGGGGAGCCTCTTGCTGGCCTCTCCAGCATTTATTTTTTGTATTTTAAGGATTTCTTCATCCTGTGCAGCTTCTTCACCTTTGCAATATTTTCCTTGTTTGCTAAAATTACTGAAACTCAAAAAAGGTGTGAAAATAATAAAAACATTGCACTAGTGCTATAGAATCCAGGGAAGGCAAAAAACAGTGGAGCTCTTTCACCTGGCAGCTGGTTTGTGAATAAAGGTGTCAGAAGGAGGGAGGAAGCAACAGCGGGTAGAAAAGGAGAGAGCTGTTCCTGTCTGCAAGCAAAGAACAAAGGGAAAATGTTTTCTAGAAAAGTGGTCCAGGAGGAAGCCTGCTGGAAGCATCAATGAGAAGGGGTCTTGGATGTTCCTATGCTGGGTTCATGGCCCTCAAATTTCAGATTCACAAACACCCAGAATGAGACATGGCACTTAGATTTTGGTTGCTGATTATTTCATTGGTAAATTGAAGATAGAATGCCTTGTTCCAGTGTCATGGCTTTCTGAAGAACTGGTATCTTCTTACTGATTTTTCTGAAAAACCAAAAAAGTTTGCAGGGGGTTTCTAATCCTTGCTACAAATTGAAGGGAAGTAGGTGAGAGCTCAACATTTCTCCCTCTCTTCTTCCTCATTCTCCCCTTTCCTTCCTAATTTTTTTGTTTATGGTTTATATGCACCTAACAGATAATGGGCTCTAAATTGTTTCTTACAAGATGAATGAAAAAGATTCTTCTGAGGTTATCTCTTGATTGCTGTTGGTAATGTTCAAATATGTATTTACAAAGATGGTTCCTGTACATTTCCTATAATAGCAAAAAAATGAAACCAGCCTACATGTCCATTGATGGGGGTGGGTTAAAGTAATCATGGCACAGCCAGACAATGGATAGTGTACAGTGGTAAAACAAAACAGAAACAAAGACAAAACCCAGGATCAAATAGATCCACATAGCTCTGTGAACTAATATGGAAGTTTTCTAAGAAATACGTTATTTGAAATGAGCAGCATATAGCTCTGAATATGAAATATGATACCATTTGTGGATAAAAAAGATTATATATATTTATATGGACACAAATATTTCTGAGAGGATGTTGAAAAGAGTTAACTGTGGTGGCTTTTGGGGAAGGAAGTGGGGAGGCAGGATATGATAGGCCTTTAAAAGTTAACCTCATACTTTTTGTTTAGTGTTTTTCTAACTTGAGCATATATAAGCAATATTTTTTAAACTACGAAACATTTAGCAGCATAAAATTACAGTATCATTTAGCAGGGACACGGGCCCTGAGAGGCCTGGTCAGGTGGGAAGTCACTGAGCCTGAGGAGGAGGAGAGGAGAGGACCAAGAGGGAACACTGGTCTACTTGCTCATTACCAGCCCACTTTAAGACAGGTAATCATAGGGAAAAAGGTAATTTATGGGCTGTCTTTCTTATAATCAGAACCACCTTAGATAGCTTGTTAAAAAATAAAGGATCTTGCTGTGCTATTCCAGAATACCTGAATAGAAATCATTAGAACTGGGGTCCAAGACTATGCAATTTCAATATGTTTCTGGTTGATTCAGTGACCCAGTAAAGTTTGAGACCTGTAGGGGTTAGGGCCCTTGATGGAGAGTGAGCTTGAATCATACCTGTCATTGAATTCCAGATTACTGGGGTGGTGGGCCTTGGGGAGATCTTTGTGTTGGTGGTGGGCCTTGGGGAGGTCCACACTGGGGTGGTGGGCCCTGGGGAGGTCTTTCTGGTCCACGTCCTGGGGATGGTGTTCCCTGGTTATTCCCAGGAGGAGGTGGGGGAGAATGGTGATGACGATGACCTCTTGGTGGGGGTGGTCTCTGCTGAGGTTGACCCTCTTGTAGAAGTGTGTCTCTGCTGAGGTTGACCATCTTGTGCGGGGGGTCCCTGCTGAGGTTGACCATCTTGTGGGGGTGGTCTCTGCTGAGGTCCATCACCTTAGTTTTCACCATTAGGAGGGGGTCTAGGTAGTGGTCCTCCAGGTCCTCCAGGAAATGGTCTCGGATACTCCTCAACTGAGTTTGAGCTTGAGTTGTTTACATCTGTAAGGAACGTTACAAGGATAGAGCATTGTGGGAATAGAAGGCTCCCCTGTCACTTTGATCTCTGGTCACCTTTCAGACAGTCCCTTTCTCCCAGAACCTGCTTCTCAACTACCAACTTCCCTCCTATCCTTAGCTTCATTTCACATCACTCCTATTCATCCACATACTAGTCATATTGAGTCTTAGTTCTTTGCTCCTGAGACAAACATGTGTTTGTCTTCATCCATATTTACAGCTGCTCCCCATCACTCGCATTACCTCCTGAGCTCTGCCTCTTGTCAGCATTATGGTGAGTTGTATAATTATTTCATTACATATTACAGTGTAATAATAATAGAAATAAAGTGCACAATAAATGTAATGCGCTTGAATCATCCAGAAACCATCCCGTCCCCAGTCTGTGGAAAAACTGTCTTCCACAAAACCGGCCCCTGGCGCCAAAAATGTTGGGGACCACTGCTGTATGGAACTGTGGCAGTAGACATTCAATTCTACGCATTTGTCAAAAAACATAGAACTGTACACCGTAACATGAACTTTATTGTATGTAAATAAAAGCACAATCAACCAGGGTGTGGGGGGAATCTAAGATGAAATGCAAGTTGAGACAGATGACCATAACTGAGTACAAATGAACCATATAACCATGCTGACAGAACAGAAACAAAGGTCCTGCCCTAGGTAACCTTGGCAGAGAGGATTTTGACCAGATAATGTGAAGGCAAAAGACAAAAAGAGCTACACACAAACATTGTTCTGTGATTGTAAATCTGTTTTGACAGTATCTCTGAAACTAATTTATTGGTGTAGTAGAGTTGAACAAATATGTAAACATATTGTAGTTGAGAAGTAGGTTCCTCATTGTAGGTAAAAGAAAAAGAAGGAAATGGAGAAGGCTAGAATAAACTTTGAGTTGCTGGACTGCAATTAAATTATCAGTATGTACTCATGTTCTCACTTACGTGTGTGTGTGTGTGCATACGCATACACAAACAGATACAGAAATAAATGCACATATGTGTGTATGAGTTAGCAAATGTACATGTATTTTCTAGCTCTATTCAGTGAGAGGGGCTAGAATCAGTGACAGGTTAGTAGCCATGAACACACCACCTAGCTGCTAGATCTTAGTTTCTAAATGCCATTCTTCCGTAAAGGGAACCAGGGGTCCTTGGAGAAATGGTTGATTCCAGGGCTAGAACATCTTGGGTGTCAGAAAGTAAGGAACTGCTTAAAAGAAAAAGAGATGGAACATGTCCAAAGGTATCTCAAAGAGCACTCAATGGCCAGTAAGAACTTGAGCTATGCAATAAATAATGATAGTACTGGATTATAACCCAAAGAATAAAATACATATTCTTAGGTCCATCCTGAGATTAATGAATGAATGGATGAATGAGTGAATGGAAAAATGGTCACTTTTCCTTGCAGAAAAATTCCACTTAATATATTAGAACACCACACTAATATTTAACCACAGGCAAGATCCATCAGCGTATAAATAGGATATCTGTATAGTCTTAAAGTATCTCCCACAAATATTTAATATTTATAATGGGAACAACAGTAAGTTTACAGTAGAGAGTCCTGGTAGATATCACCTTAGCCAAGAAGTGAAGGATAACATGACCAATAATACATACTGACATAATGTGCACCTGATGATGCGCTAAGAAAAGCACAGCCGATGGCACCTTCCCAATAATGCACAACCTCAATCCAATCATAAGCATGTATCAGAAAACCCCAAATTGAGAAACATTCTACAAAATAACTGATCAGTACTCTGTCATGTCAAGGTCATGAGAGACAAGAAAGACTGAGGAATACATTGGAAGAGCCTGACTAAGGAGCCATGATGACTAAGTGTAATGTGGAATCCTGAAGGAGATCCTGGGACAGAAAAAGGACATCACTGGAAAAACCTGGTGAAATCCAAGTAAGTTCTGTACTTTAGTTAGTAACATTGAGCTGAGGTTGATTTCTTAGTGTTGACAAATGGTCTACAGTTATGGAAGACGCTAACCTAAGGGGAAGCTGGGGGAAGGGTATACAGGCACTCTCTCTACTAATTTTGCAACTTTTATGTAACATTAAAATAATCTTTTAAAACTGGCATTAAAAAATTAAAACAAAAAAGGAGTAGGATAACGTAAAATGCTATTTTGATATAAAATTTTCAATGAAATTGGCATTATTGTAAGATAATGTTAATTACCAAATTTAACTCAAGAAGCTTAGGAAAAGTTGAATAGAAAATGGAAAGAAATGGAAGTTATAGGAAAACAACTGCAATAACCTATCACTAATAACCTCCACCATCAATGGACATAGCAAATTTTGATATATAAATTTTTATACCATTAAAGAACATAATTCTTACTTAAATTGTTCTAAAATATAGATAAGATTAACAGGTTTCTAAATTCATTCTGTGAGGTTCACAAAAAAAAATATGTAGACCTGCAAAGATATTTCATTAGGAAAAATTTTCAGTTAACATCTAACTAGTCAACACTGTATTAAAAGAATAATATATCATGTTGAAAGAGGATTGTAAGCACGGTTCAGTATTAGGAAATACTGAACCCTACTTCCACTATTGACCTTCTACCCCTGCTGATGGCCTCAAAATTTTTACTGAGAAGTTCAAGGAAATCAGAAAAGAACTGTCTCACCTTAACAGCCACCAAGGTGACTAACCCACAGGCAATTCTAGCCCTATTTTCTGGCTTCTCTCCCATTATAGTTGAAGCCTTCTTCCTCCTTTTACTTCTACTCTGAATTTCAACCCACATTGGCTAGTCAAGGATTTTGCTAGCTTACTCCCATACCAATTCCATTCTTGCTCCAAAAGTCTATTCTCCACCCCCGTTCATTTTAAGATCACATTATTCTTCCATTCCAAAATTTCCAATGTATTACCACCATTTTATTCCATCAGAACAAAATCCAAATTTGTTACTATGGCCAACACCCTACATGACTGGCTGTCTCTGAACTTGCTGACTTCTCTACTTAATTCTATACTCCATTCTAGACCCACTGATCTTTCTGGTATTCCTCCAACATACCAAGCTTGTTCCTACCTTTATCAATCATGCTTCCTCACTTTATTCAAATCAGCTCAAATTTCACCACTTCGAAGCCTTCTCTGAATACAAAAACCGTCCATCTCATTAACCTGCTTTTTAAAAAATTTTTTCTTCTGGTAGATTTTTTTTAAAAGACCTAATACTTTTTAGAGCTGTTCTAGGTTTATAACAAAATTGAGAGGAGGGTACAGAGATTTCCCATGTATTCATGTCCCCACATATGCATAGCCTTTCCCATTATCAGTATCACTCACAAGAGTGGTATATTTATTTCAATTGATGAACCACATTGACATATCATAGTCATATGAAGTCCATACTTCACCTTCAGGTTCACTCTTGGTGTTGTATATTCTGTGGGTTTGAACAAATGGATAATGACATGCATTCATCATTATAACCTCATACAGAGCATTTTCACTGTTCTAAAACTCCTTGTGCTCTACCTGTTCATCTCCCTGCCTACCCCTACAGCTGTGGAAGCCACTGATCTTTTTATTGTCTCCATAATTTTGCCTTTTCTAGAATGTCATATAGTTGGAAGCACACAGTATGTAGCCTTTTCAAATTGACTTTTTTTACTTAGTAATATGCACTGAAGTTTCCTCAGTGTCTTTTTGTGGCTTAAAAGCTAATTTCTTTTTAGCACTGAATAATATCTCATTGTCTGGATGTACCACAGTTTATTTATCCACTCACATGCTAAAAGCCATCTTAGTTGCTTCCAAGTTTGGGCAATTAACGAATATAGCAGATATAAATATCCATGTGCTGGTTTTTGTGTGGACACAAGCTTTCAGCTCCTTTGGGTGAAGTACCAAGGAGTGTGATTCCTGGATCTTAATAATGGCAAGAGTGTTTCATTTTATAAGGAACTGCCAAACTGTCATCCAAAGTGGCGGTACCATTTCAAATTCCCATCAGCAATGAATGAGAGTTCCTGTTACTCCACATCCTCACCAGCATTTGGTTTGTCAGTGTGCTGGGTTTTGACGATTCTAATAGGTGTGTAGTAATATCTCATTGCTGTTTTAAATTGCATTTTCCTGGTGATGTGTGATGTGGAGGATCTTTTCATATGCTTGTTGCCATCGGTATGTTTTCTTTGGTGAGTTACCCGCTAAGGTCTTTGGCCCATTTTCTAATCAAGTTGTTTGTTTTCTTGTTGTTGAGTTTTAAGAATTCTTTGTTATATTTTGGATAACAGTCCTTTATCAGATGTGTCTTTTGCAAATATTTCTCCCAGTCTGTGACTCCTCTTCCAACTCTCTTAACTGTCTCTTTTACAGAGCAAAAGTTTTTAATTTTAAAGAATCTGGCTTATTAACTATTTCTTTCATGTATTGTATTTTTGGTGTGATATCTAAAAAGGCATGCTTTTTAAAAAAAAATTAATAGTCTTCACTGTCAGATAGCCAGCATTCAAGATCCCTACTTCTTGGTAGTCACGGTCTTTTGTAATCCCCTACCAGATTATATCAGGATTGGCCTGTGTGACTGATGGCAGAAATGGTGGTATGTCACTTGTAAGATTGAGTTACAAAGGACATTGTGGCTTTGTCTTGGTCACTCTCTCTTGTTCTTCAATCTCAGTCTCTCTCTCCCTCTCTCTCTCTTTCTCATCACTTGCTTTGGGAGAAGCCAGGTGCCTTAGCCCTATGAAGAGGACCCATCCTTTACAGGTGAGTCTCTTGGATCCTCCCATTTGGTTTCACAGAGGGGAAAGCACCAAGAGGGAAGGAGAAGAAAAAGTCTTCTACCTCCAGTCCTTCACTTCCCACTTGGCTCCTGATAACAACTTCACTCTCCCCAAATTGTGTGTAACCTGGATGGAGGTGGGCTGAATGACAGGGATGGGTCTGCTTCCTCCTAGTAAGCCCTGCAGTGAGGTGTCCAGCTCCAGGTGCTCAAGAGTCTTTGGTAGTGACTATTTTTAAAATGAGAAAGATTTTGTTTATAGGTGGATCATATAATCACCAGGGTCAACTATACTCTGTAGAGTTAAATTACACTTACATTTCCTTCCTTGAAAAACTTTTTGTTTTCCTGGAGTTAATAATCATCTTTTTCTACATTTGCTTGGTTTCCTTTCACATCTAAGTCTTCCTGCAATCTCCAACAGACCTCTTAAATCTCTCTCAACACAATCTTTTTCACCCTCAAACTTGTCAGATAAGTTGCTTTTGTCCTGGAAATTCCCTTTTCTCCTTCTTAAGTAGGATGATGTACCTCCTAGGTTAAAGAACGCCTTTCTTGGTTTTCTTCTTTGTTTGAAGTACATCCTACCATATCTTATTACGAATGAGTGCATGAGAGGCAAAATATTTAGAGATTTTTATGTCTGAGAATGACTTTAGTCTAGGCTTATGCTCAATTCATAATCTGACTGTATATAAGATTCTAGGTTAAAATTATTTTTACTCAGAATTTTTACAACATAATTCCTGACTTCCACTGTTGTTCCACTATCATTCTGATTCTCAATTCTTTGCATATGACTGCTTTTCTCACTGAGAACTTCAGAATCATCTTTTTATCCCTAACATAATTAATTAGATATATGTTGATGTGGATCTTTTTTCAATTTCTTGTACTGGGCACTCAGTATTCCCAGAGGGTCTTCTGTCCTGGGGCCTGCACTTTAAAAGAGGCCCCACACAAACACCAAAACAAAGGCATTGTTTTCTTCTTTCACTTGCATTAGAAAATATTTTTAAAGTTCAGCAAGTAAATTTAAAAAACAGGAATTGTGAGAGAGGGGCACAATTGAACATGGGGTCCCCAAGGCCTGAGTATGCAGGATTGAGAATGTGTAAAGGTTCAGAATAAGTTCACAGCTTCTGCCCTGGGGCATCAGACAAAAAAAAAAAAAAAGGCTACTTTTGCTTAAATTT